>OX155978.1:8229746-8419746 GCA_944548615.1 Micropterix aruncella
AATGCCACGCGCCCGCGCGCTTTCGATATATACATAAAGATGTACATATATACCGCGGCGACAAGGGAATACGTCCCACCGTTGGCAGTGGCCAATTACGAATGACGATTTCGGCTTCGCGCGTCGTCTAATATAGTCGATTTGGCTTTTCAATTATAATATAATAAATTATCAAATGAATAGTATTTTATAAAGTAAAAATTAGATTAAAATAATAAAAGAAATTAGGATCACTGTGGTATTTTTTATATCACCCAAAAGTATCTATAATAAATATTAAAAAAATAATGTTTGTCCATAACATTTCTGGAAATTACGTAATTTCAAACATTTTTTTCTTATATTTTTTGTATGGAAGTTCCAAAAACTATCTTGGTACTATGCAAATAGACCATACGCTGGTGTAAACAGTATTTTTTAATATTAAGAATCACCTGTAGGTTTTTCAAAAACTGAAGACAAATCTCGCTCGTTTTTATTTTTTTGGAAAACAGTAACAGAATAAAGATAATTTACAATTAATGTGGAAATAATGTAGCAATTTCGTTTTGGCGAAATGATAGCTTAAGGAGCGGGTTTTTAAAATCCGGCATAATTGTATTAAAATTCTTTTTCGTGTTCTCACAACCAGGCCACAAAATTATGCTTCATATAGCTTTTGGCCGCCACGGCCTCAATGATTTTACCGACATCTGCCGTGGACTTTTCGCGATAAACCGCAGGCCGTTCGCCCCGACAAAGCCCACCCTCTTCGACTCCGCCATTATGGATGTTGCTTGTTACGATTTTCGTTTCCGAAACAATGTCAATTTAGTGGGTCATAAATTTGTCAATCACTGAAATTGACGCGGTCCTTACTCAACCCTCAAAATTAACTATCCCTGAGATTGGTCTAAACACAGCCACGCTTCAAACTTAATAAGGAAGCATTCAATGAATATACCGTAATTATATTAGTGCTCGAGTGTTGTGTTGAGTGTCAACCACAAGGAGGGCGGTATGGTGGGGGCAGGAGAGGAAATTTATTATATATGAAGAGTGGAAATTCCACACATGCCAAAAATATTTTTTGTAGGATTAATCTATACTATCTATACTAATATTATAAAGAGGTAAAGTTTGTGAGGTTGTAGGGAGTAATCTCTGGATCTACTGAACCAATTTTGAAATTATTTTACCAATAGAAAGCCACGTTATTTGTAAGTGTCCTAGGCTATATTTTAATCCGAAAAATTAAAAGACTTTTTCGTGGTAGTCGGATTTGCAAAGTAAGTCGGAGAATAAGCGGTCGAACGAAAATGTTTCTAACTAACGCTGCCTTAACGATGAGAGATATATGATTAAGTTCTAGAGAAAAGTTGTAGAGCTTGACAAAAAGCTTGTAGAGCTTGTAGAGCCTACAAAAAAGTCAGCGACAGCATAATATCTAAATTTTATATTTAAGTCACAAAAAGTAGTTTTTTTATATTAAAAAAATAATTTAAATCGTTAGGTATGTTTATTGGTCATATTATCAACATTATGAATTCATATCAAAATAAGTACATTTATCGTCTCAAGTGTTTAAAACAATCTCTTTAACTGCATATAATTTCCCTTTTTCTCTTAGGATGTACACAAGGTTTCCGAAGGCCGCCCAAGTCAATCCTACGCGTTTGACAACTTCTGCACATTGGTTGTCTTGGCCTAGTTTAAGTGTGTGGCCAAGGACAAATTATTCTATACATAACCTTATACTGTACGCTTTATGAATCAATAAAAATACAATTATTAATTTGAAACCCGTGTTTTCTATCAAAATTACTTTTTACACAAAATTTTGAAATTATTTTACCAATAGAAAGCCACGTTATTTGTAAGTGTCTTAGGCTATATATTAATCCAAAAATTAAAAGACTTTTTCGTGGTAGTCGGATTTGCAAAGTAAGTCGGAGAATAAGCGGTCTCAAGTGTTTAAAACAATCTCTTTAACTGCATATAATTTCCCTTTTTCTCTTAGGATGTACGCAAGGTTTCCGAAGGCCGCCCAAGTCAATCCTACGCGTTTGACAACTTCTGCACATTGGTTGTCTTGGCCTAGTTTAAGTGTGTGGCCAAGGACAAATTATTCTATACATAACCTTATACTGTACGCTTTATGAATCAATAAAAATACAATTATTAATTTGAAACCCGTGTTTTCTATCAAAATTACTTTTTACACAAAATTTTGGACAACCTGTACTATGAATACACTATATTCTGAATATTAGCCAAGTACATTTGTAAAGCAAGCTTTTCCTGTATAGGTACTTCCCCTGGTGCACCGAAAGGCATTCTGTCAAAGCTTTGCCTTAGGAGTAAAGTGTCGCTGAAATTTATGTGCAAAACTTCTGATAGAGCACCGTACTGTCGCCTGAAAGGCACCGCCCGCGACGCGCACAGTGGGTCTTTTAGCCAACAAATATCACCGCCATGAAATTCCAGACAACAGACAACTTTCTCGGTTGAAATTTAAACTTATAATATGGCGCACCCATCATTTATTTGCGCATTACCTATTTGAGCCCACGATTATTAAAAGGAGGATGTCGGTAAAAATATGAAAAAAATCGGTTGTCACCACAAGACGTTCCCGGAAAGCAGGCAACCCCCCACCCCCCGCCATGCCCCTTAACATCCTTCCAACCCTCCACGCCCACCTTTCCCTCCCTCTCCCATCCTTTTCCCTCCTCTTCCCCTCACCCCCTTTAACTCACCCCTCTCGCTTGCCCCCCCAGCCCACAGCCCCCATCCCCAAATTCCCCTCTCTCTTTTTTTGTGTCGCTTGTATTAGAGATATTGGGGTATAGAGGTTTCGACCCTGCGACAAATCTGTGTACCGAATTTCAAGTCTCTAGGACCAATATTTCGAGATTGAAGTATGACTAGCGCGCCCCCTGGTGGACCGATTTCAACCACAATAATTTAAACTCTTGCCATGACCAAATGATGCCTGCATGCCAAGGTTCAGCTTAATCGGATGAAGCGTTTGGACGCTATCGTTGAGGAATACACACATACACACAGACACACAGCTAACAGATTCACACAAGTTCATCCACAATAGATTCCTTGTCAGGAAAGTAATATGATTTAAAGTAAGAACCAAGCAAATATTCTTTTGCATGTTATTATTAATGTTAACCCTTCGAGTAGCGGCATAATTTCATGGCAGACCGCGGCAATTTATTGGAATTTCTTGCAATATCGCCGCGCTCGACAAAAAGTACTATAACTATGGAACTGCTATAGAAATCATAAAAAGAATATTTGTGCAATGATCGCATTGAAATTTCGTATATAGAATATTGAAATCTCATTTTGTAAAACAATTAGATAATTATGAATAAATATGAGAAATTCGAAAAAGTGAAATAAACTCGGCATTTCTAACTTGTACTTGTCTTACGGAAAAATACGGAACTCTATTTAGAAATTGTAAATGCTATCGTGATCTTTATTAGATTTTCTATCAAAGGTAATATTTCGTTTTGCTTATTTATTTACGAAAATATTTAGATATTAGCTTATAAAACCAATAAAAAATTTATAAATAGGATAGAAAACGAATTTACCGCGTGAAATTTGTAGGACTCGACGTTTCGGTGACGTTGCAGCCGCCGTTGTCTAGGGTAGACTGAAGAAGCTGTCAGTCCGTTGTTTTGCGGGTAAACCGCTGCCGCCACTGCGTAGGTTATAACGGTGGTGGGGGGCCGGGCTCGGAGCGCGGGAATTTTTAAAATCCGTCTTGCACACAACACTCACTGTATCCTGTTTTACGTCTTTGCGTTCGGCGTTCGGCGGCGGGAACATTTTAAGAAGAACCAACGGCACCCGCAAAACAACGGACTGACAGCTCTTCAGTCTACCCTAGACAACGGCGGCTGCAACGTCACCGAAACGTCGGGTCCTACAAATTTCACGCGGTAAATTCGTTTTCTATCCTATTTATAATGTCAAACAACCGCGATAGTCTTCAATAAAAATTTTGATGAGAAATCATAAAAAATCTCGAAATAAATAACCTCATTAATATTATAATAGTATACAAGTCATAATAAAGGTAACCAAACATTGTCTTTGTCGTAAATATATAAAAAAGTAAGAAATGTTAAAACTATAATAAATGTATCAATTTTTCGCATTTTTTTAATCTGTCAATAATTTTCTAGCCACCTACATAGATGCCCCCTAGTTATTTATAAGTTTTCATCTGCCACAAGGGAGCGCTATCGACCACTTTGAGAAGAATTAATTCGAAATCATAAAATAATCGGGTCGATCCACTGTGAATAGGCTAGTCTGTGCCAGATGTGCTGTTTCCTTCGCAACTAGCTCCGTTCTCCTATAAGCCTGCAGTTAGCAGATGCTACAGCTTCGTGTAAACTTTGAAAACTCTCAACAATCCTCACTTATATATTATGGAGTAAGTATAAAAATGACCGATGCGCAGACGGGCAGAGGTGCCACAATGTCTATGAAAATTATATAAAGATAACATCGCCACAAGCCTTATTACCAAATTCATAAATGACAGTGTGGAAAAACGAACTAAATCCGAAAAAAATAGCTGCAATATTGAGTACAAATTTAACAATGACAGCCATTGCTGTGTTGGCGATTAATTAATTTATTTTATTTTATCTGCATCCAAACTTTTCTCTGGTCGTAACGGTCTCCGTTCCATCGGGTTCAGAAGAGGGAGGAAGAGAGAGTGCACCCGTGGTCGCGCGCCCACCTGTGCACTATAATATAGCCTGCGCACTTGACTGCTTGCGAACAATGGACTCTGAGAAGACTAAAGAAGTCACTAGAATCTACAATGCAGTCGCTATGGCCGAACACGGCTAGAAGGATATATATATGAAAATTACTATATCTATAGATAATCCAAAAATGCGCCAGTGGAACGCTGAAGCACATCATATCCAGACTGCAGTTGTCAAGCCCCATCACACAGCAGGCTGCAAACCTTTGGAGAGACGTGTCATAACCAGGCCCGGGCACCTTAACAAAAAAACTATCTCTGCTATTATATTGTTATACCTATTATTATTTTCGTTACCATTTTTATTTTATTTTTTATAGTACAAACTTAACATAATGACTTCATTTTTACCTACATATCTTACGCATGTGTCTATCCATTTGACAGTAACAATTATTATTTCAAACTCTTCTTCTCGAAGTTGCCTCTCCATTACAGGAGGTTGGCCGTTAGCTCTGAATACTTTTGTCGGTCTTGCGCCATCCGGAAAAGCTGTTCCGTACTGGTGGTTCTGGTCCACTCTCTGACATTGCACAATCACGACTTTTCCCTCCTTCCACCGCTTCGTTTATCCTCAATTTTTGCCCCATCAATATCAGTTGGAGCAGAAGATATCTATCATGCCGCAGCACGTGCCCCAGATATTCAATCTTGCGCTTTTTGACGGTGGGCAACAAGTTTCGGGTCGTACCAGCCACGCTGAAGCACTTCTTCGTTTCTAAATTTATGGGTCCAGCTTATACGGAGCATTCGACGGTCTAGCACCACATCTCAAAAGCTTCTAGCGCGCCGTCTGGTGTCTTCTTTTATGGTCCACGCTTCGCTGCCGTACATAACCACTGGCCAGATGTAGCAATGCAGGATTCGAGTTCTAAGTCTTAGATTGATTTTCCGGCAACGAAAGACTTTTCTCATTTTATTGAATGATGTACGGCGATTTCTATCCGGGTCTCAATGTCTTGATCGGGGTCACATATTTCATTAACAATTACATATTATCAAATTCAGTGGAGAGACCCTATTTGATTTTCCAAATAATACTTTAGACTAGCTGAAACCCATCGAATTCGACGGTCACTTTATTGATTAAATCAGATAATGATTGTTCTAATATAATACGATTCTGGGTATGGACTATGTCAATGCGTTTAACTATCGCCCGTTAAAGAGCCACCCGTTGACAATACAAAAAAATCGCGTGGTAATCTAGCAGATGGCGCTATCATTTTTTATTTTTCTCTTTTGATAACTTTTTTTATTCTTCTCTTTTGTTGACACATCTACAGACCGAGAGATTTTTTGAAGACACATCAACCAAATTTTTACACGTAGCTGTTCTCTCAATTTGGCGGTTACGGTCAAAACACCCCTAATTGTTTTATGTTTCTCTTTTGATCACTTTTTCTATTTTTCTTCTCTTTTGATGACACATCTACACGCTAAGAGCTTTTTTTTAGATACTTCAAGCAAATTTGTACACCAAGCCGTCCTATCAATATGGCGGTTACAGAGAAAACACGTTTAAATTAATATATAGACTAGCTGAAACCCTCGAAATCGACGGTCACTTTATTGACAGTAATGTTTCAAAAGTAAACGAAAACCTTTTTTATTATTTATGTACAAATAATATTTTTTTGGATTAATTCGATCACGTTGCGGTTCCTGGCTCATTTGATCTACGATCAGGAATGTCACCAAGGTCTTGGAGAAAACGGACAGCAACAATCGAAGGCGACGCGTACGTCATATGACGTGTGGCAGAAAGTAAACAAAAAGTTTCTCGCCAATTCAGATTACTTTAGCAACTATATGCTAGATGGCGGTAAAATGATTGAAATCTTCAAAATTTATTTTTAACTATATCGAGTAAAAAAAACGGTTTAGTTACTCCTAGACTTCCCCGGCAAGGATACAATCCCCCGAGCGCCAAACCCCCTAACCTCCAACACCCTTCAACCTCCCTCAACTCCCCCCCCCTCCCTCAGCTCTCCCTCTCTTTTACTCTCTTCCCTTCTCCCCCCCCCCCCCTATTCCCCACCCCATCCTATTTCCAACTCTCCACAACCATCCCACTCTCTCTCCCCCTTCTCTACCCCCAACCCCCCCTCTCCCTACCCTCCAACTCATCCCATCTCCCTACCCCCAACTCACCCCTCACCCCCTTCCCCCAACTACCACCTCCTCCTGCCCACCCTTCAACCCCTCCTCCCACCATTACCTTTTTAATTTTTCTCTTTTGATGACACATTTATAGACCGAGAGCTTTTTTTTGACACTTCCACCAAATTTTTACGCCTAGCCGTTCTCTCAAAGCCAATCTTTTTTTGTTTGGTAATAGATAGAAGAATTTAATCATATGGCAATTATAAGTATAAAACCTCTCATTTTACCGGAGGTAGGCGTAATTTAATACTACCCTGTCCATCTTTGGATTTTTTTTAAAGAGATCTAAATTGCGTTGAAATGGTTTGTTATAAACTACCCAAAAATATAAAATTTTACGTAAAAACGGGAAAGTACCCCAGTTTAACTCAAAACTGAAAAGGGCTACCTTATTGAGAGAGAATTGTATGACATAGACGAACTCTAATTAGGCCACAAGTTCCATTTGATTTTCTTCAGTTATCTCGACATTTTTACTGACTTTTATTTATAGTTTATTGACTATTATTTATAGTTTATCCCCCTTCTGGATTATGGAGATGCCGCATTTCTCGACCTGACATAGGAGTTATCCACCAAAGTTGAGCGTCTCCAAAATGTTTGCATTCGGTATATCCATGGCCTCAGAAAATTTGACCACATCACGGAGTACAGAGAGAAGCTTCACTGGCTGTCGACCCGAAAGAAAAGAGACATGCGAGTTCTCTGTATGCTTTTCAAGATCTTGGATGACGTCGCTCCCAATTATCTTACCGGCAGATTTATTGCACTATCGGCTCATGGACGCCCTCTGAGATCAAAAGACAACCTGCTACTCTCTATCCCTAGTCACAGCAGTGACTTCTTCTCATTCTCTTTCACCCTGCATGGAGCCCGTTTTTGGAATACTTTATTTATTTATTTATTTATTTAAGAATTTATTACTATAAAACATTGATTAGCTTACAAAAACAACAGGAACCGAATGGCAAAACCTTAACCTTTTGCTTATTTGTTTCTGTCACCCAACTGGGACTAGCCCGTTCTAGGGTGGACAGGACTCCAATATTACAATCAAGTTTGCTTTGATTGCTTGGTTGCCTACAAATGTACAAGTTTTAGTAAAAAGCTAATGACACTAAATTGCCCTAAAATGTGGTCTTCAGAATAAAATAAAAAATTATAATAATAAAAAAAATATTAAAAATATATAATAAATAAAATGCAATTCCATTATTAAATCGGCAATAAATATAATATAAAATTCAATTAAATAATATAAATAAAGTTATATGTGAGAAAAGAAAGAAACAGTCATTAATATTTAATATTATGTTAAGTAATATAAGATTTAATATAAAAATACCTAGTCTAAAACTATAATTCATTGTCAAAGTCAAATATTTTTTGGTAGTTAGTTCAATGTTAAAAAATACTTAACATATAAGTTTAAAAATATGTTAATAATTTGTGCACCTAAGTTTTATTATACTATTATTTCTAACATTTGATGTATGGTTAGTCTGTCATGATTCGATAACCATTTCTTTAATTTATTTTTGAATTCCCTAAATGTCAAATTCATTTTTATTTCCATATTGATCAGATTGTAAGATCTCGGCGCAATGAAAGAGTAATGTCTTTGACCAAATGATGTTTTCCTTCTGGGTATTATTAAGCTATTTTCTACAACTTGTCTCGTTGGTCGCCGGTTCTGAATTATTCCTAAATTTGAGTTATTGTCCAAAAATAGCCTTAAGAGGGAAGTTTTTAGAAAAAGTTGCCTACAATCAAGAACTTTAGCTTCCTTATACAGTTCATTAGTGGGATGGCGATATGGTCTACGTAGAATAATTTTTATTATAAATTTCTGCGCAACTTGCAATGTCTCTAGCAGGGTTTTACCACATCCACCCCATCCAATTATGCCGTAAGTAATAAGCGATTCACATAAAGCATAATAAACAGTTTTTAGTGTTTTGGAATCCAGAATATTCCTCAGTTCTTTGAAACCATGTCCAAGGATTCGCACCTTCGTAGCCACGTTATGTATATGAGAATCCCAACGGAGAAAGCAATCTAGAGTGATGCCTAGATTATTTATTATTTATTTATTTATTTATTTATTTTGCCGAACAACTTTTATAAACAGACTCAGAGAGCATTTGAAATCTTCCAGACAAATTCCCTTTCCCTTCCCATTCCCCTCCTTTTTAAACTTAAGCGTCATTATAGGTGTTAGATTATTTTGATGTGGCAAACCTGTGCCCACAAAGAGTAAAGTATATATTTCTTTCTATCCTCTTTTACTTTATTTGTCATACTCTTTATAACGGGTTAAGTTATGTAGTCTACTCGCAAATAATGTTCATACAATAGTATAGGTTAGCTGTAAAATATTGCCTGCAGGCAAAAAGCTCGCCTTTTCTTAAGATTAAAGAGTTTTTTTATTATTATTTTTATTATATATGACTATTTTATTTTGTTTCCGATAATAAATTTTATTATATTTTATTAGAGCCATATCATATTTTTTTTCACGACAACCCTTCGAGTAGCGGCATAATTTATGGCAGACCGCGGCAATTTATTGGAATTTCTCGCAATATCGCCGCGCTCGACAAAAAGTATTATAACTATGGAACTACTATAGCAATCATAAAAAGAATAACTGTGCAATGATTGCATTGAAATTTTGTATATAGAATATTGAAATCTCATTATGTAAAACAATTACATAATTATGAATAAATATGAGAAAGTAAAAAAACTGAAAAAAACGGCATTTCTAACTTGTACTTGTCTTACGGAAAAATACGGAAGCCTATTTAGAAATTGTAAATACTATCGTGATCTCTATTAGATTCTCTGAGATATCTAGCACAAATGAGATATTTAGCATGGATTTTAGGATACATTCGAATTAGAAAATAATATTACTGTGCGCTCCGGGAGCAAGCTGCCAATATTGGTCGTTACGTAGTCAACGGTGTTCTGATGTGCAACCAAATTTGGTCGTTGCGTAGCCGAAGGGATCATAATCTATTTACGTAATATAATCCATCCAAAGTAGTAGGTACTGTCTAACTAACTATGCATAATTTGGTGTTTAATTTTAGCTACCCCCTTTACGATCTAACTTCCTGTGACTTTTCGTCGGAGTCTCTTTGTTCGAGCTATCCGAGCGCACTAAGCACGTCTTCTCAAGTCAAACACTGCTGACTACGCCACTCTAAGAGCGTCTGGTTTATTTTAGCTAACTACCCGCGTTCAAACAGACGAAACTTTTAATTTGTACGCTCTCAAAGAGTATGCGCTCACAGAATCATCTGTTGACTATAGATCTTTAGGAAGCTAATGGGCCCAGTGCAGTTGGGCTATTATAACCGTTGTGGTAGTGTCGGTCCTACCCGTCCGGTAGCCTCCACGCAGAAGTGCGAGCCCGGGTAGGACTCTGTGCCTGCGGGACAGTTACCCTGGGAATCGTCCTTCAGGCGCCCCTGGATGGTTTACGCACCGTGCGGCGTCAGACAATCGACTGTGCATTTTGACTGATGACCGGGGGAGTCTGGAAACGGCTTTGTTTCCTATAGAGCAAGGGTAGTTGTTAACCTTACGGCAACCTCTATTAAAACGAATAATCGGATGAACAGCCGTGGTCCGCGATAGATTCGGCAAACACCGAATCACCGCTACCTAATGGAGAGAACCGCGTAAGCGACATCGAACCCGTAACCAGTCGGGAGGCCGTATAAATCTGGCCGAAACTGGAAGTAAGGGCGCGAGGTCGGCCCGCTGGATTCACACCCGGTATCTCGCGGTGAAGCGTTGGTCTCTTACGGGCGAGTGGCGTAACTAAATAGTTGACTGTTTCGTCCATAAATCTTCTACGCTCATTTCACGGGAGACAGAACAATCAATATCGTTAAAACTTCCTGAGGTGATGGGTTCGCCCGTTGTAGTCGACACCCCCAAACCTTGACTAACGATACCTCATAGAACCGAAGCATTGTGCATTTTACCATTGATTATATATTGGTTTTAGATTGCTCAGATCTGTAGGACATTTTGGCAATCATTTTTTGACGGCGAAATGCAGGTGTCGCTGGTAGAACTGACGGCGAAAGTAATTTTTTTTTTTACCATGTATTGTAACAGTGATTATTAATGGTTATTTATAAAGGAATATTGATTTAAAAAATCAATAATTTTACCAGAAATAACAATAATAAAATAAAATTATTAGTGACATATATCGCAATAAGATTTTATACCATATAGGCGACTTTAGAGCGCCAATGTTAAACCGCGAAAAAGGCCATATTGAACATAGTAATATATTTCAGGAACTATGGCCAGACTGGCTCTTAGTACCGGCATCCTGGTTTTAGCCTGGTGCCAGCATCCTTGAGCAGCACCCTGGAGCCAAACTAGTGCCAACATCCTGGTATTACACCAGTACGAGAATCCTGATGCTAAGCTGGTGTCACATTGTGGTGCCAGGCTGTCGCCAGCATCCCGATGTCAGCGTGGTACCGCCATCCTGTTACCTGCCTTTTACCAACATCCTGAGTGCTATCGTATACCTATATCCTATAGTACGGGCCAAAGGAACGTTCCGATGAGGCAATAAATCATTAGGCCGGCCCGCCCCTTTTATTACTTGCTTGTAGGGATGCGTGTCATAACCTTCGTAGATCAGATTATAATATTATTAAAATTGAGCATCTAAACTTTTGTCTGGTCACTTTTCAGTTCGTCAAAAAGTGACGAAATGTTATGTATGTTAATGTTATGTATGTAACAAAATGTAATGTATGTTATGTATGTCTGCATGTTAATATCACCCTTCAACTTCAATAGCTCCAGATTAAATAATATGGTCTCCATTGCTCAACTGATAGGCAAATAATGATGTTTTATCCGCGCAGCATTTTATAATATACATATGTGGGACTCATTATTACAAAATACCACGATAAAATTTTAGTAATTACTGTTTATAAATTAATAATGACCTATGATATGCCATGCTATGATAATCAGTTATCTATTAAGTACTCATTTAGTAACTCATCACATAATTAGGTCATTATTTAATTACTCTAATTCTAAAATAATATCTCTATAAAAATCTTAAACCGAAAATATTATTAAATATATCGATCGGTACTATAATAAATACAGATGTATAATACTGTTTCAACGAGCAAACGTAATTCATCGATAAGCAATATCGACGTTAGCCGCATCCTTGTTGACAGCTCGGTTTATTACCCCGTCGGAACGTTCCTTTGACCCGTACTTTAGTGTCAGCCCAATGCAGGCATCCTGGTGTCAGCATGGTACCGGAATCCTGGAGGTAGCCTGATGCCAGCATACAGGTGACAGCCTGGTACCAGCACATTAATGACAGCCCGGAATCCCTTTTGTGACTGCTGTTATCCCCCCCCCCTCAACCCCCCCCCCCCCCGTCATGTTACTGGCCGAATTTAACCAGTTACATTTGCATCTCATTTTGTATGAAAGAAACTTATTGTTAGTTTGATCCACCGATATCGGTTACATATTGAAATGCAAAATGTATGGTATATTGAGTAAACCGACGGTTTAACAAATACGGTAAAAATTGATGTAGGCGATATTTGTTATAATTTTAAAAATTTAGACGTAAGCAAAGGTCCGGGGCCGGACTGCATACCTCCTTATTTCATACAAAGATGTGCTAACGAACTTTCTACTCCATTACAATTTATCTATTCTAAGTCTGTAACTGCTGGCGTTTTGCCAGAACTTTGGAAAATTTCGAACATTATACCATTGCACAAATCTGGCGACAAAACTGAAATCAGTAATTATAGGCCAATTAGTTTATTATCTACGTTCGGCAAAGTTTTAGAATCACTTGTTTACAACCAAGTTTTTAACCATGTTAGACATGTCTTATGTCCACAGCAAAATGGATTTTTTCCAAAAAAATCTGTTAACACAAACCTTATTGAGTATGTAGATTATATTAGTACTTCACTAGATAAACGAACACAAGTAGATGTTATATATACTGACTTCCAAAAGGCCTTTGATAAAGTTGATCACTCCATCCTCATTCGAAAACTTAAGGATAATGGAATACATGGGGACTTACTGCGATGGCTAAAGTCATATATTATGAACCGTAGCCAGATAGTTGTCATTAAGGGATTCGATTCTTCGGTATTCGACGTAACATCGGGTGTCCCACAAGGTTCCAACTTAGGACCCCTCTTATTTTTAATTTTCATAAATGATCTTTCCGATAGAATAAAATGTAATTTCTTAATGTATGCGGACGACGTTAAAATTTATAATCAAATTATGAACATATCTGACTGCCATAAAATACAAAACGATCTAGATTCGCTATTCACTTGGTGTTCTGAAAATAAAATGGCTCTCAACATAGGTAAATGTCACTCGATGTCCTTTTGTAGAAACAGGGGTCACTTTAAATACGACTATTCTATAAATGGTCACAACCTAAGCAATGTATCTAGCATCCGTGACCTAGGAATAACATTTGACTCAAACCTAAATTTCAAGATACACATTGAGAACATAGTCGAGAAAGCAAATAGGATGCTGGGGTTGATCATGCGGATCACTAAGAATTTCAAAAATCACAACAGCATGATCCTGCTTTATAACTCACTAGTGCGCTCTCATCTTGAATTTGGGTCCTCGATATGGAACCCATATTTTAAAACGTACTCTGATAGAGTCGAATCCATTCAAAGGAAGTTTCTGAGAATGCTATCATTTAAATGCGGCCTTAAGAATCATCTGACTGGCTACGAGGAAAGACTGACTGCTTTTAAATTTGTCACATTAGAAAAACGCCGGCAGGTTGCAGATTTAGTGTTCCTGTACAAAATTTTAAATAATAAAATCGATACCTCTTGTATAGAAAAAATACAATTTAACATTACTAAAAGAAGTCTTCGATACCCAGACTTATTTAAAACACATTTAGCAAAAAACTATACCGGAGTAAATAACGTAATCCCACGTATATGTCGTCTGTATAACAAATTTCATCTTGACAATCGCATCGATATATTTCATGATAGTTTATGCTCCTTCAAAGCGTCCCTCTTTAAAATACTGTAATTCTGGTATTTTTTGATTTTTTCCTTTTTTTATACGTATTTTTGTAAAAATTCAACCATTGTTCATGCATTGTGCTAATTGTGTACTCATATAAAAAGGATATTGATGTAGTCATGTAACTGTAGTATATATATGTCACTGTATGTGTTGTCAATATTCTGTTTGGGTACCAAATAAAATAAAATAAAATAAAAATAAAATAAAACACATACTTTTACTCACAGGTCACATATAGAAAACGGGCCTATATTGGCTTATAAGGAACTAATTAATTATTAATCCGTAACTACTATTCTGGGTAAATATAGGACGAAAGAATCGATATTTTTATAGATGGGTTGGCCGCACTACTCCAATGTTTATTCTTATAGTCGGGGAGCTAGCGATTTTTTTCAGTACTGATTTACCCAGTCGCCAAACGTCGATACTTAGTGACTAATTTACTTCTATATTTATATATTTATTATTATTTCTCACACATTGAAAATACTAGGTTATTAGGGCTCCTTTCCGAGTTGACGCGACTAAAAATTTTGGTATTTTTGCAATGCCACGCGCCCACGCGTTTTCGATGTATACATAAAGATGTATAGGTATACCGCGGCGACAAGGGAATACGTCCCACCGTTGCCAGTGGCCAATTACGAATGACGATTTCGGCTTCGCGCGTCGTCTAATATAGTCGATTTGGCTTTTCAATTATAATGTAAGAAATTATCAAATGAATAGTTTTTTATAAAGAAAAAATTAGATTACAATAATTAAATAACTTAAGATCACTGTGTTATTTTTTGTGTCACTCAAAAATATCTATAATAAATAGAAAAAAAATAATGTTTCGCCATAGCATTTCTGGAAATTACGTAATTTCAAACATTTTTTTCTTATATTTTTTGTATGGAAGTTCCAAAAACTGTCTCGGTACTATGCAAATAGACCATACGCTGGTGTCAATAATATTTTTTAATATTGAGAATTATGTCTAGGTTTTTAGTTTTACCAATTTCGTTTAGGCGAAATGATAGCTTAAGGACCGGGTTTTTAAAATCCGGCTTAGTTGTAGTAAAATTATTTTTCGTGTTCTCACAACCAGGCCACAAAATTATGCCTCATATAGCTTTTGGTCGCCACGGCCGCCACGGCCTCTTAAGTTTAAAATCTACCTTGCTGGAGTGATGCCCGTACTAATCTAGACTTTTATGTATCCTTTTTTCCTTGTATTTTTTAGTTGATAAGTTTTCTTTAGTTGGTGATGTAATTGCTGTAGTTACGAAGGTAAAATCTAAGAATCCTTTCAGATTCTCAGCTTACTTTCAAGTAGAACACCACCGTTGTGTCCAAGTCCTCTTTTAATTTAGTAGTTTTGTCCAAGTCCTCTTTTAATTTAGTAGTTTTGTCCAAGTCCTCTTTTAATTTAGTAGTTTTGTCCAAGTCCTCTTTTAATTTAGTAGGTTTCGTTATTCGTAATCTAAAGCATTTTCACAATATCCGGGCTTTGCATGTATCGTTAATTCAACTGTGAGAAGTAGGTTGGAAACGAATGCAGTTATATGCAATCCGCTTGAGGACCTTTATATCGCTATTTTGCAATAAATTAAAAAATGTTTCTTACGTTTTGTACATTTCAAGCCATGCGGATATTTTGCTTACTAGATTTTTACTACGTATGTCGGGCTTTGAAATGCGCAGAGCAATTCTCACCATGGCCTACTTTTTAGAAGCTTTTATTTATTTTGCAATGTTTGTTAGTAGGTACGTATGATTGTTTGTTTAGGTCGAATCTTGCAAGCTAAATTAGAAGCACTTCATCTTATTCTATGAAGTTGAAATATTTCTTGTTCATTAGGTTTTGATGACAACTAGGGTTGTCGACTCAGGAAGTTTTAACGATTAGTCGTTAGAGTGTTACCCAGCGGGCTTACACTCACGCCTTACTTCCAATTGTGACCAGATTACTGCAGTCTCTCGATTGGTTACGAGTTCGAGGTCGCTTGCGCGGTCCTCTCCCTTACGAAGCGGTGAAACGGTGTATACCGAATCTATCGCGGACCACGGCATCCTTTGCCCGGCTGTTCACCCAGTATCGTGTAGCCGATGGTCGTTTCAAGAGCAGTTGCCGTAAGGTCCGCAGCCACCCCCGCTCTATAGGAAACAGTACTGCTTCCAGACTCCCCCGACTGTTAGTCAGGGTACGCAATCGATTGGCTTATGCCCAGGAGCGCCAGAAGGTTGATTCCCAGGGGAAACTAACCGTAAGGCCAGAGTCATACCCAGGCTCGCACTTCATGCGTGGAGGCCGTCGGATAGGTGTTGACCCGTGAGTGTGACCAACCCTGAACAGAATGGGTCTTCGTGGCCAACTCAGCAAGGGCCCATTAACTTTGATTTTATTAGAACCATTCGACAGCGTCAGACCACGATACTTTTACAGCGAAATGATAATCGAAGTTGGGTAGCGCGCATGGCACCAGACGAAGAAGAAAGCCGTTCGAAGTGGAAGCGCCGCATTACATTCAAGTGCGCCATGTTGAGTGCCAATTATATCTTATTTGATTTCCAATAATAATTTATCAGGCTCGAAGTGAAGTCGGACGGGTCGGGTTGGGAGGGTTCGAGGCGAGACAGTCTAATGACAGGGCATTTCAACAATTCGGGCTGATTATACGGCGAGGGGAATACCCTACCGCCAATCAGTGTCACTTGCGCTGAGCCACAGAGAAGGCTAACCGCCGATTCTACCTTAACCACACACATCTACCTTTCCACCTGTCCGCCGCGTTCAATTCAATGGCTGCTGATCACCTCGAAATGAGCGAACAAGGCGTGTGAAATTTTCACCGTACGCAATTAAAAGCCTTTCACAAGAATTTCCATCCCTGATTGATGCTTATTCGCGGCTTCTCTATCTTTTTATACGCATAATATTAGGTACATTCAGGGGGTGTCAATTACAACGGGCGATTTAGTCACCCCCGGGAGTCATAACGACATCGTGTCATTCTGTCTCCCATGGAGTGAACGTAAAAGACAGTGGACAGCACAATCCACAGTCAAACTACGCTAACAGCCCGTTCGAGTACATTAATATTTTTTCATCAGTTAAAAGTCACTTTAAGGAAATTATTAAAAAATCCTATCAGTCCTTTGTCCCTCGTATTTCATATAATGACTATTAATCGCTAGAACACTTTACATAAATAGCTTTTTTGTAATTTTTTGATTTTGTAATTTTTTGTATTTTAAAATATATCTTTGGTACAAAATAATTTATTTATTTATTTATTTAACAGGGAAAACAATACAGCGCTACAAAAAATATTACAATTACATTAAATACAATATTTCTGGCCGATGACATGCTTTCAACAATAGTTTTAGTTAGTTAAGTCTCCAATACGCACAGTGCATTCTGTGGGGGTTGGGAGGGGAAAAGGAAAGGAAAAGGAAGGAATAGGTGTTAATAGATTTTAAGTAATAATGTGCAGTACAAAAAATAAGAAAAATTTGAAAAAATTGAAAAATTAAGAAAAATAAGAAAAAATTACTCCATCATATAAACCTATCATATACAGTTAAAGAACAAAGAACGAAAAAACAAATAGTTCCTAAGACATAAGTATCTCATGAGAAATGTCTATGTCGCATTTTCGATTAATTTTAAGTATATGCTTTGCTTAAATTTTTTCTCTTTCATGTTAAATAGGTCGATATTCTGGAAATGATTATCGTAAGTTGACATTAAGCGGTACATGATGGAATTCTGGGCATACCTAGTACGGACGCGCGGGACTTCGAAGGTACGGGGAAAGCGAGCCACGCGTGGTGGAACGTGAAAAGATAGATTATGTGTGAAATACGGGTTGTCCACGTTGTTATGCATAACTTTGTGTAATAATACCATGTCTGCCGTGGTACGGCGGTTCTCCAATGATGTAATATTGAAGTGATTCATCCTCTCCTCGTACGTGTTCAGTCCCAAGCATTGACGGTAGTTTAATTGTCTCATAAATCGTTTTTGGACGCTTTCTATTCTCTCCTTACATACATGATATTGCGGATTCCAGATCGGAGATGCAAACTCTAATACGCTGCGGATGTATGCAAAATAAAGGGTTTTGAATACAGTCGGGTCAGAGAACGACTTAATATTGTTTATAATCTCAATGTAAAATTTCATTTTCATTTCCAATTGTTTTTTGTTTTTTTTTCTTTTTCTATAATATTAAATCACTGCTTAAAAATGTATATATAAATAAGGTATAATAACGGAGATATGTACTGTACACATTATAGATAGATAGTGTTAACATATAATTAGTTATAGTTTTATTGTTATATTTTGTATTTGTTATGTATAAACGCTGTTTGTTAACCAAATAGAATAAAATAAATAAAATAAATAAATAAATGCTGCGTACAGACTGACGAAAGGTAATATGAAACGTAACATGAAATGAAAGAATTTGACGTCCACATTGGTGCAACGTATCATGCAATGTAACACTTTGTAACAAATTCTCATACGCTGCATTTCACGCGCACGCTTCGAGCATTTCGCACAAGTCGCGCGCGTAGCGATCCGTGATTTGTCGGATTTTCAAACGAACACAAAGGGGCGCGCGGTGTTCTCAGAGCGCCAGTGTTTACGGGTTGTGTCGACGCGCGCGCGAACACGAACTGAACCAGGTATGGACACAGCGTGTTTTCAGCAGACTGACGACGTTCGCGCGCACGCCGGAAACAGATGCGAGTAGGTATATGTGCGGTTCGTGCGCGCGCTGCGTCGACACTGATGAAATGCTCCTTTCATGTTACATTGCATGTTACGTTGCATTTCGTCAGTGTGTACGCAGCATATAAGTCCAAAGCATTACCGCGAGACATGTGCAAGCGCGTCAACCTCGCGCCCTTACCAGATTTGATCGGATTTTTCCACCCTCCAGTCTGGTCACAGACTCGAGATCGCTTGCGCAGTCTGTATATGACGCCGGTAGCGAATGGTTTCGTGCAACTTGGGCCATAAGATACAATGTGTTCTCGGGTCGGCCCAACTCACGATTCAGCTCCTATTCAGTAGCCTCCCCGTGTGACGGACTACCCCGGGAAGGACTCTCGCATCTCAGGCTTCACGGCTGGTGGATCGGTTTCCCCTGGGGAAGTGCCCTCCGGCGCTACTGGGCGATTTGCACACTGTGCGGCGTCAGCCAATCGGTTGTGCACTGAAGGAGTGTAGAGATTGGTAATATACTGTCTCTTAAGCAGCGGTGGTGGATGTTGACCTGTTATCATGCCACTCTTGAAACTACCTATGGGCCAGCCGATCCCGAGTGGCATTACGAGCCCAGGTCCGCGATAAATTCATATTGAATTACCGCTGTCATAAAACAGGTAGAGGTCGCGCAAACGACTTCGTTCCCATAACCAGTCAGGAGGACTGAGGTATCCTTAACGTTAGATATATTCCAGACGGAGATATACTGGTAGCTAGGGGGCGAGGTGGCCCCACTTGTTTACCTTCCTAGTGCCTCGCCGGGTAGATTTGTATCGTCCCAAAGTCTTCTACGCTCACCTCACGGGAGACAGAATGATCTAATATCGTTAAAACATCCTAAGGTGACGGGCTCGCCCGTTGTCGTTGACAGCTCTAGTTGTCCGCCGCGTTCAATTCATTATCTGCTAATAACCTCGAAATGAGCTAACATGGCGCGTGAAAATTTCAGAAAACCTACGCTATTAAATGTATGTGTATTTCAATCTATATGTATCTCATATTATCTGTATCGAAAGATAGAGAAGCCGTGAATAGGCAGCAATCAGGGATGGAAATTATCGTGAAAGGGCTTTCACGATAATTTCCATCCCTGATTGTTACTTATTCACGGCTTCTCTATCTTTCGATACAGATAATATGAGATGCATATAGATTGAAATGTAAGAGAACAAAAAAATGTTTGTGTCACTCCAGGACTTCCCCGTCAAGTAGCCAAGGAATGATTCCATCTGAATAACAATTTCATAAACAAAAACGATGAGCCTCGGTCGGCGTACGAAACCGGTTGAGTCCCATAGCAACCGCATCACGCAGAGCGGCTCGTCTCTTGGCTAAGGGTGGAATTGCGGTTTTTCATCATAACAATAGCATATTTCGTAGCATTCAGGAATATGCGATTCGTCAACATTAATGCGCTATTTAAACTTTAATGTATAGAGGGCTTATAAGATGTATTATTTATTAATAACAAATTCAATAATCCACTGTTGAAACCTCCATTGAAGGCGACCCTTACAACAAGTGCGTACTTATGAAATCGAGGACTATCGCGGTTGTTTGAAAGTATGATGAAATGCTGATGAAATGCTCCTTTCATGTTACATTGCATGTTACGTTGCATTTCGTCAGTGTGTACGCAGCATATAAGTCCAAAGCATTACCGCGAGACATGTGCAAGCGCGTCAACCTCGCGCCCTTACCAGATTTGTTCGGATTTTTCCACCCTCCAGTCTGGTCACAGACTCGAGATCGCTTGCGCAGTCTGTATATGACGCCGGTAGCGAATGGTTTCGTGCAACTTGGGCCATAAGATACAATGTGTTCTCGGGTCGGCCCAACTCACGATTCAGCTCCTATTCAGTAGCCTCCCCGTGTGACGGACTACCCCGGGAAGGACTCTCGCATCTCAGGCTTCACGGCTGGCGACCCTTACAACAAGTGCGTACTTATGAAATCGAGGACTATCGCGGTTGTTTGAAAGTATGAATAAGATAAAATGATTTTACCGCGTGAAGTTTGTAGCAACCGATGTTTCGGCGACGTTGCAACAACAGTTGTCTAGGGTAGACTAAAGTACTCTCAATCATCATACGTTCTGTGGGTAGGCGGCAAACTGTTGCTGTTACTCTGCAAATTATAACGGTAATTGGACGGCGGGGTCGGCGCGCGCGAATGTTAAAAAAACTGCCATGTACATAACGTTTGTTGCTTCTAGTTCTTATTACTGGCTTTTTAAATTCATTTTATTTTTTTTATTTTTATATTTTAACCTTTATGTTAATTTTCTCTATTTACTGATTATCATCGCAATTATAATTTTATTGTATTTTATTATTAATATTATTTTAAGAATATGTTAACCCCTCCTATCGCGGGGTAAAAATTTAGTCGTCACTTCTGCCCGGGACAGTTTTGCGCGTGAAGTCGATGGCCTTGAGAAAAACGACCATAACTTTTAAACTACTATACGGATCGTATAAAGAATGACTGTAAAATGATCGCATTGAAATTTGAAATTTATAATATTATAACCTTATCTCGTCAAACAATTAAGATAATAATGAATAAATATTTAAAAAGTTGGCATTTTACGCAGCGCGGAGCGCCCTAACCAATATTGGTTAGATACAATTTTAGCAGTTGTAAGCGTCTAACCAAAAATGGTTAACTCAAATAGGAAGGGTTAACTGGTTATATTTTGATTTCTTTATATTTTTTTTATTTTTCAACATGATTATGAATTAGGTATTAGATATCATTAAAATAAATCATTTATGCTACTTATTTATTAGAGTTATTAGATTTACTTTATTTATTTATTTTTACTTTTTCTTTTTCTCAGTATATAGTACTTTAGTAAGTGTGCGCACAATATAAAACCTGCAAGTGACCTAGTCAAGTCTACCTTGGTCGGGCTTCGGCCTAGTTAGGCAGACTTTGTGAATTATGTTTTGGAACATTACTTACGAAAACAAATTTATTCTTATTCTTATAACACTTACCACTTACACTTACACTTACAAGTCCTGGGCATTGAAAACATTTTAAGAAAAGGGTTCCGGATGACGATTGACAGTACTTGATTCTATCCTGGGCAACGGCGGTTGCAACGTCGCCGAAACAACGGGTGCTACAAACTTCACTCTGCGAATTCGTTTTATCCTATTTATAACTGCGTATTTATTTAAGGTTGCCTAAAAACAAGTAAATTAAAATGTATTCAATAAATATATGACTGTAACAGTTTGCAATCGTAGTTAGAGATATTTCAAAATGAATCCACCATCACTTCTTAAAACATCACTCATCTACCGAGGTACCCACACCGAGACCTCCTATGATAATTACTCTATTTTATCTCGCGAAACTTTACGTCTAGTTTGGTTAACTAAAGTTAGCGAGATAACGTACCGCACCGCTGAGAACTAAAGAGTTTCAAACATTTGGGTTCGATCTAATAGGGAGGATTCATTCCTCGAACTAGACGGCGGGAATTCGCGAGGGATTAGCTTACACACTTAGCGAAGCAACTAACCCCGATAAAGTTTTCTCAAAGACGCGGGATTTACATACGATATTTGTGACATCTTCATCTCTATATTTATAGATATCTATATTACTAGCAATGGTGTATACATCTCTATATTTATAGATATCTATATTACTAGCAATGGATACTGAGCGGCTGGCCTACCTACGGTGCTGGGTGGGCCGATCGATTGTGTACTGCGGCGAATAACCGAGGGATTCTGAAAACGTTCGTTTCCTTAGCAGCGAGGTTAGTGTTTTACCTGATCACAGCAACTTTACAACGACTCGCTGGCCACTCGAACTCGTGTAATATTGACAGGCAAAGGTAAACGATAAATCCGAACTGAATTCCGAACCGAACAGTTCGCTTTCGGTCGTCAGTGACAACTGTTCATTTGGTAAGTGAAAAAGTGACATATTTTGTTTACTGCCAGTTATATCGTAACTTTTCATGAAATAATTATAAATAATTGAATGAAAAAGTGTCAGTTTCTGCCATAATAACTAGTGTTTATTATGCCATAATAATTAGTGCCATAAATACGGCACTAAGCAAATAAATACTTGAAAATTTAAAAACAAAAGTGACACTATGCTGAACTTTTTTACACGCTTTTATTAGGTCGACCTGTTTGTAACTAACTATGTAATGGAATCTAAGGTAACTAATTTAACCATCTTCCAAGGATCGTAGCGTCATGAAAATTGGCAGCTGTATGTAGTTATGATGACAATACAATAATATGGTACTGTCGAACTGATCTGATGATGGAGTCGGAAGATATGAACTGGAACTTCATGATGGAACATCGTACCATAGCTGTGTTTGGACTTGTTAGAAAAGTCTTGGAATGAACTTTGACCACGATTAGGTTTCAAGGTCTGATGACGAAGCCGGAAGATAGGCACTGGCATTCCATGATGGAATATCGTATCATAGCCGTGTTTGGACCGGCTTTTTTTACTTGCATTTATAAAAGCGTGTTTTTAGTGTTTTTTTAAACTATTAATTTATTTAAACTTAAAGGCACTAAACAATAATATACTTTACAATGTGAGAACTAGTGTGGCACTATACTGAGCTTTTTTTTAAATGAATTTTTGCCATAATTACCATGAGATCCAACTACAATAAGAATTACAATAAGAATCCAACATATTCTGTTAAAATAATACCTGAAGAACGACTTATTGAAGTCATAAAGAATGACAAAAACTTTAAATGGCCATACTGAAAAATTGGTTTTTTTTTGTGTCACTTTTGTTTTCAACGTGCGGTATGATTTCTTAATATTAAATAATTGATGGATTGGTGGATTGTTTTTCGTCCCAAGTCTTCTGCGCTCACCTCACAGGAGGAAGAACGATCCAATATCGCTAAAACATCCTGAGGTGACGGGTTCGCCCGTTGTAGTTGACAGCTTTAGTTCTAACTTTAGAATATTTATCTATATAAGTTAAGTTTCAACTATCTGTTAATGTTTTACCGAAAAATAAACAGAATTGCATTTAAGTAATTACAGCAGTTCTTCTTTCAATTCAGGACCTTCTTGTTTTTCCTAAAGTGCCATCTTCTATCGGGAGATCGGCGGTTATTATGACCACTTAGGCCCGTCATGTTGCGGCGCGGAACAACTCAGTGGTGCTGGAGTTGAACCATTCAACGAGGTTTTGTAGCCAGTGGGTTCTTCTTCGGCCAGGTCTTCGGCGGCCTTTTATCTTTCCTTGCGGGATTAATTGGAGAAGATGGTATTTGTTACCACGCATTATGCACAGTTTATTTTATATATTTTTTAATATATTTATTTACATATACATATACATTCAAATTCATGAGCACAACAGAAAATGAAATGACAATTTAGACAATGCCGTCGTATGCTTTTAAAGTTATTACACTTTTTATTATGCTAAGCAAAGAGCAGCCGAGCCCGCCTTGCTAGGCACCCCTGTGTTAAGGGAAGCTCACTTCTGGAGTCACACTAGAGTGTCACGGTTGTGTCAAGGAAAGATCTAAAATATATATTTTTTATTTTAATTTTAATGTATAATAATAATAATAATAATAATTATTATTATTTTATATTATTATTTGGTTATTTTAAACAATTGTCTAAACCGCAGAATAAAATCTACATGCGCGAATCCCCTCTTTTGCAACATAGAGGTGAAGTTTTGGACAGTTATAGTAACCAATGACCCTCGGGACGACGTAACGACTCTAACAATACCACATACTTTTAAATCGGTTCTAAAGTTTAGAAGTTATAGTGGAATAGTCGTAGTAGTAGTAGATGGAGTGGGGGGCTTGTTTCCAGCCCTTGATGTCACCTAGATCTGTAAGGTCTTTTGTAACTACCCACTATGTGGTTAGGTCAGTGGTCAGCTAGTAGCCCGGTACTTCTTACCAGTCCAAGTAGATCACTGACCTTCAAGTTGGGCAGATCGCTGGGTTCGTGAAAGGCTCGTCCCAGTAAACTGTGTCTTTTGGCGGCGAGCCCTGGGCAGCGACCAACCATGTGTATGCTGTCTTCAGGTTCTTCGCCACATATTCGGCAGTCCTTTCTCTCGGTCAAGCCAAAGTTGAATAGATGTGCTCTAAGGGTCGTGTGTCCGGTGAGGAGATCGATAGTGGTTCTAAGGTTCTTTTTGCTTATGTCAAGTAGGGCCTTGGTTTTCTTTTGTAGTGGTTGCTCGATCATGGCTTTTGCCTGGCGACATCCCTGGCTTTGTTTCCTGGATGCCCGGTGTTCTTGCTCCAAGCAGTCCCTGATGATTTTCTTACCTGTAACGAAGGGGATCCCTACAACTGGCTCCACCGGGCATTCCAGTTTGCCCAGTTTTGCCATTCTGTCGGCCATATTAGGGTGATTTTGTTATTATTGTGGAATAAATAAACGGAAAATATACATATAAGAATGCTGAACATTGTACACTCCTTTTTGTTGGGCAGTCATGTAAAAAGTGGGTGCCCGCCCAAATACTTTTGAACGATAGTGTACGTTCGCGACAATATAAGGATTTCCGTAGTCAGGTGATTGGGGTAGCTTGGGTCGCTAATTGGATAATTCGCTAAGAATATACGTACGATAGGGATATACAAGGAAAATGCGAAGTTGTCTTAGTTTGTATCATTGTATTGAGGACGGCCGGAAGAAGGGACGCGGAAAAGGGAAGGCTGCTACGTGACCGCGTTTGCGCGAAATGAGGCGCTCGCTGTGTGACTGGAATAGTACGGAGGACCAGGGCGGCCCGCGGAATGCCGATTTCTCTCCCTCCCCCTCCCTCGTCTATCCCCTTTCCTTCCGCCTTGGTCGACTCTGTCGCTGCGCCTCGTCGGTCTTAACATTTCGACTGGCGAACATTAGGACCGACATTTCCATGCAAACACTCGACTATTTATCCGGAAGGGGGGAAAGGGGGGTCCTTCGCTCGTAGCGGATTAAGCTCTATTGCGAAAGCGAAATTTATCGGAATCACTTGACACCCGAGACTTATGCGCGACATAAATTTCGCACAGCCGTTTCCGCATAGCAGAGAACATCTTATTTACAAGATTAATATCATGCGAATAATCAAAAACACCTTTTCCATTTTGTTGTCTTGCACCAAAAATCAACGAGAAGAAAAGTATTATGAAAGCGTATTATTTTTTTGGGCTGATGACGGAAATATCTCGGCCCCCTGGGGCGCAACAGAGATATTTCCAGATGTCTGTGTGTCTATCTGCGTATCTGTGTGTCTGGGAGCTAATGGGCCCTTGCTGAGTTGGCCATTTTGTTCAGGGTTGGTTACACTCACGGGTCAACACCCATCTGACGGCCTCCACGTTTGAAGTGCGAGCCTGGGTAGGATTCTGGCCTCAGGGTTAGTTTCCCCTAGGAATCAAACTTCTGGCGCTCCTGGACGGTCTGCGCACCGTGCGGTAATAGCCAATCGATTGCGCACTCTGACTAACAGTCGGGGGAGTCTGGAAGCAGTATACTGTATAGAGCGGGATTGGTTACGGACCTTATGGCGACTGCTCTTGAAACGACCATCGGCTACCCGATCCTGGGTGAACAGCCGGGCAAAGGATGCCGTGGTATATTCGGTATACACCGTTTCACCGCTTCGTAAGGGAGAGCACTGCGCAAGCAACCTCGAACTCGTAACCAATCGAGAGACTGGAGTAATCTGGTCGCAATTGGTAGTAAGGGCGTGAGTGTATGCCCGATGGGTAACACACCTGTCTACCTCTTACGGGCATGTAGCGGAGCTTGACGGTGGATTGTTTTGTCTAAGTCTTCTGCGCTCACTTCACGGGAGATAGAACGACTAATCGTTAAAACTTCCTGAGGTGACAGGTTCGCCCGTTGTAGTTGACAACTCTAGTTGTCTGTATTTGTGTATTGCTCCACGATAGCGCCCAAACTCTTAATCCGATTGAGCTGAAATTTGGCATGCAAGCATCATTTGGTTGAAAAGGTTGAACCAGCGAGCACACTAGTCATATTTCAATCTAGACTTACGATATGAAATATTGTCATATTCAATTCAAGTCATATTTCAATCTAGACTTAGGTATATACTGGAAATTTGGTTTACAGATGCCTTGTTGACCCGCATTGTGAAATTTTGGTTGGAATATCTTATATACAAGCTTCACTAATAATATTTAAATTCCGCCTTACATTTTAATCAAATTTATGACATCTCTTGCGGTATTTTCATGCAAACACCCGACATTTCCATTCAAACAATCGATTATTTTTTAAAAAGGAGGTGAAGGGGCGTTCTTCGCTCGTAGCGGATAAGACACTCTTGCGATCGCCAAATTTATCGGAATCACTTGACATTATAAGATTAATATAATACGAATAATCTAAAAGACTTGGGTGCGTATGTCAGCATTGTAACACGAGTATGCAACACTATAGTGCCGGAAGTTGTTCGGAACCGATGCGTAGTTGTTGTGAACGCCTTGCCATTTAATGATCCTAAAGCATTGAAGTTGGGCGAAACGTGCTATTGCTGTGAGAGCATTTTACACACGCTCGATTATACATAGCTAGTGTAACTTGTGCGCAAAGGGAATACCGACAGCTAAGGACGTCGTGGATGTGTCTCATCTGCTTATATGATTACAACGTAGGTGCTTATCTTGAAAAAAAACTGCTTCAGATTTGGAAAATAAGCCTGTAACGGTCCTTAAGTCTATTACATGCGATCAACAAATGCATCTATTTCCAGTGAAATACACTGACACAATTCAGCTATTATTTTAACCCGTGCAGCCATGAATCAGCACGATGAAACAATACTTTTACTCGGAATATTTTGGATTGCAGCGTTTATCGGCCTACATAAACTGGAGAAATAGCAACCAATGTATCATTCCCCGTGTGATCACCTTCCCCCAAGGTTGCGACGGCATATTCGGCACTCTCTCTCACGAGTTAGGTCAACGAATCCGGCTCCTTGGTTTCCTTTCCTTACCTTTGTGAGAATGGCCACCCTTCACTGGACTCCAGTTGATTGTGAGCGAAGGATGGTTCTCATCATGAAGATTTCTCCGTGAATGAAAGTCATGGATGTCGAAGTAGAAGTGTTTAATTAGTTGAAGAGAGTTGAGTTGCAGTCGCCAGTTCTTAACGCCTTGAGTGTTAATTCGCCGTTGTGTAGTAGTGTGGGCGCGAGGTGAAGCTGTGGTAGTGTGTCGGATGTGTGTAGTCGAGGAGCGAGGCTGGACGATCGGTATCGCAGGTAATGCAGGCACTGCTTGTTAATGAAGCGTAGTCGCGATAACTGTCCACTGAGGGGACGATGTGTAGAGCGCGGTAACTATCCGTCAAGGAATGATTGTGTCGGTAACTGTCCGCCAAAGGAATGATGCTGAAGTGTAGCACGATACTTGTCCACCAAGGGAATGATGCTGATCGATTGAAATGTACTACGTTTTATACCGTTTAGCGGTGACGTGAATAGCTAAGAGTGGGATGTACATGTGTATCGATTAGAAGAAATGACATGAGTCATCGCTTGCCTGGGCAATACTTGCCAAATTTAGTTGGAAATTAACTGCAGCTGGCTCGTGTAAGTTTGAGCGAGTCTGCGGTTTTCTATTTTGTGAAATTACTTTTTTGTTGTGGGTATGTGGAGCGTCAGAGCTCCCACACCTTTCCGAGTCCTCGTGACTGGGAAAGAATTCCTTCATCCACTGTTCCCACATAACCTCCGTCGCGCAACCCTCGCGTCTCGATAAAGTAATTCGGGCACTCGTTACCCACCGGCAAATACGTTCCTTCCAAACATTAAATTCACTTCAAATCGGTCGAGAGTCCCTCACACTATTCGGCAAGCGTTATAACTGGCAATATTCAAACTTTCAATTAATAAATTCCTTCTACTTCATTCAAAACCGCCTTTCAATACGGAGATAACTCGTAAGTTGATACCACCACCTCACACCGAACAATTTGGAGTCTAGTGAGGGGTGGTCCCTCACAAGCCCCTAGGTGGCGCTCTAACAATATGTACCCTAAAGAACATTTGAGCAGTTCGAGTTTCCATCGAGAGAAGCCCTCGCCGCTCCGTTCGACAACATGCGTAAATTTAACTAATTGTATATTTTGTAAGTATAATTTAACTTATTGGTTGTAAGTAAATTTAACTAATGCATTGGTTTTTCTGGGTTGATTACTAATGAGATAAATAAACAGTTCGCAGCAGTTCGCCGATCCTCATGCTATCGCCTGAGGATCGGCGAACTGCTGCGGATATGACTGCGCTACATGACATCGTCAATGGGACGCTGGATAGCCCATACATAGTTTCGAGCATCGCTCTGAAGGTGCCGCAACGTAAAACCCGATCTATACAGTTATTCGAGCCCCCGAGACGACATTCTAACTACACGCGCAATTCAATGCTTAACCGATTGCTACGTACGTATAATCATCAATTCACAGGGCTCGACATTTATAGTAGAAACAAAATTAGCTTCAAATCGGCAGTACGAACCGCCCTTGAAGCAGCAGCGACAACTGCCAGTAATTATTGATTTGTAATATGTATGTATAAATATAATATAACTTATATAAGTATTACCATTTATTTATTTTGAATGTATGTTGTATAAGTATGATTTATATGTTTGCGGTTAACTCTACAACTTTTGCGGTCATTTGACATTTTTTAATTGGTGGGGATGAGTCCTTGCCGCGTGGACTTGGACGATGAGTTCTCCCGGCAAAGTTACATTTTCGGCAAAGTTACATTGGCCGTCTACAAATGCATCGGGAGGACTGTCGTTTATTTCCGCGCGGTAAAGATCCGTTTTTTCTCAGCTAATAAATATTTACGGATGTATTGTATTTTTTGTTTCATAATTTAGTTTGTAAAATATTTTTCAAATAATTTCGAACGGCGTAAGTTATAATCGGCATAAGAACATGTTTTTTTAAGAATTTTGTATCTAATTATAAGTTCATGCTGTTACTTACCTAAATAAATAAAATTTAAAATAAAATTTAAAAAAACAAATATATCAATAAATAAAAGAAATAAATGTATCTTTCATGAGAGACCGAATTTCAAATAGAATTTCGCCACCGCTTTATTTCCGGATATACCCGCCCCGCGTCAACACGGCGCGGCCGTAGGGCAAACAGAGAGAAAGTGTAAACATTTTTGGCAGTGCTGGCGGTGGCGATGGCGAGGGATAGTTATGATTCAGGGTGCGTTGCCAGGCGGCTGGCGCGGCACGCGCGCGGAGCGTCGCAAATTTACGACCGACTGAAAAGCCACAGCTCGTGTGCTCTCGGAACTAACGTGACATCGGAAAAAGCGAGCGACCTACTGTGCAAAGATGACGACGCGGCTTTTCCGTTTGTACCAACCTGCGACGTCACCGGACCGAACAAGCAAGTTTCCTGAGGTCTAAGTATTAGTTCCATCTACAGTAGTACGATGGGCGTTCAAAGGACATCACGGCGTCACACGACCGAACAAGCAAGTTTCCCGAAGTCAAAGTCTTTGTTCCATCCACAGTAGTACGAGAGGCCTTCAAAGGACCTCACGGCATGACACGACTGAACAAGCGAGTTTCCTAGAGTCTAAGTCTTAGTTCCATCTACAGCAGTACGATGGGCGTTCAGAGGACCTCACGGCATCACACGACCGAACAAGCAAGTCTGAAGTCTAAGTCTTAGTTCCATCTACAGGGGCGTTCAATGGACCTCACGGCGTCACATGACCGAACAAGCGAGTTTACTGAAGTCTAAGTCTTATTTCCGTCTACAAGGGCGTTCGAAGGACCTCACGCCGTCACACGACTACACAAGCGAGTTTTCTGGAGTCTAAGTCTTAGTTCCATCTACGAGGGGCCTTCGAAGGACCTTAAGTCGTGACACGAACAAACAAGCGAGTTTCCTGAAGTATAAGTCTTAGTACCATCGACAGTAGTACGAGGAACGTTTCAAGGACCTCACGGAGTCACACGACAGAACAAGCGAGTTTCCTGAGGTCTAGGTCTTAGTTACATCTACAGTAGTACGATGGGCGTTCAAATGACACCACGGTGTCACACGACCGAACAAGCGACCTTCCCGAAGTCAAAGTCTTTGTTCTATCTACAGTAGTACGAGGGGCCTTCGAAGGAATGACGTATCGGTGCGGTAGATTGGTGGATGCAAAATATGGAGCTGGAACTTGATAACATAGTGATTCGTGGTTTTGGTGGAGTGGTGGAGCCAAAGCAGTAGCTAGCTCCTCGGCACTTCAAATGGAATGGCTAGTTAGTGCTATATTTATCGGGTTTAAATTCGGAGTCGCGCCAGCTCTTCCAAATCTGCCTCTTTGCTAATTGATTGGGGTCCGGAATGGACTCCAACTAGGAGCCGAAATGACCCGTTTCTAATGGAAACAGCCTCTACTACAAGGAGTCCATAAATTGTGGACTTCTTTGCGCCGCAGTTACCCATAAGGCTCTCAAGCAATTGCTATTGCAATTAACATCCTGGGTAGGTTAGGTTAGGTAGGTAGAAGATAACACAAGTGATTAAAGGGAAAGAAAGGCTCTAATCCTCCGTCCACTAACGTCGACCAATAATTAGAAACGATTGAATCCCAGTCGTTTTATATCATACTATTTTTCAATTACCAAAATAATGGTGTTCTAGAAGGGGTTGAATCACGCACGTCGCGTCGTAAAGCGTGTGACCATATTTAGTCATATTTAGTGGAATTTCTTGGTAAAATCTTTATTCGAATCAATTCTCAAAGCTGTTTGTTAGTCTAGGGCGACTGCTAGATCCATGTTCATACTACAGGAGAAACCGCCGCTACAGAAATTTATAACGATATTGGATAGTTCTTTAAACAGTGGGTGAACGCAGAGACTTAGGGACAACACATTCCATATTCTAACTTCATTGGAGGCCAACGCCATACCTCGAGGCACTGGAAATTGAACAGAGCCGACCAACCTCACGCTCTTACTAACAGATTTGGCCGGATTTATACGTCTTACAGTCTGGTCATGGGTTCGAAGTTCGTTCGCGGCCTCTACCTGACGTAAGTGGTTATTCAGTTTTAATATATCGCGGACCGAGGCGCCCTTTGCCCGCCTTGGTCATTCAGGATCGGGTGGCCAACGGATCGATTCAAGGACAGATGACGCCAGGTCGACAACTACCCCCGCTGTCATTGAAAACAAGCTGTCATAGAAACAAGGGAGTTAATGGGTCCTTGCTGAGTTGGCCACGAAGATCCATTCTGTTCAGGATCGGTCATACTCACGGGTCAACACCTATCCGACGACGGCCTCCACGCGTGAAGTGCGAGCCTGGGTAGGGCTCTGGCCTTATGGTCAGTTTCCCCTAGGAATCAAACTTCTGGCGCTCCTGGACGGTCTGCGCACCGTGCGGCGTAAGCCAATCGACTGTGCACTCTGACTAACATATTGAGATGTCAACCACAACGGGCGAACCCGTCACCGCAGGACGTTTTAACGATTCATCGTTCTATCGACCGTGCAGTGAGTAGAAGACTTTGGACATTACAAATCCGACGTCTAGCTACGCCACAACCCGCAAGAGACCAACGCCTTTACCGCGAGATAGCCAGTATGTTACCTGGCGGGCCGACACTCGCGCCCTTGCTTCCAATTGTGACCAGATTTCTCCGGTCTCTCGAATGGTTCCGAGTTCGAGGTCGCTTGCGCGGTCCTCTCCCTTACGAAGCGGTGAAACGGTGTGCACCGAATAAATCGCGGACCAAGGCGTCCTTTGCCCGACTCTGAACCGGGATCGGATGGCCAATGGTCATTTCAAGAGCAGTCGCCGTAAGGTAGACAACCACCCCCGCTCTATTAAACAATACAGTTCCCAGACTCCCCCGACTGTTAGTCGGAGAGCACAATCGATTGGCTTGCGCCGCTCGGTGCGCAGACCGTCCAGGAGCGCCAGAGGTTTGATTCCCAGGGGAGACTGGTTGACCCAGTGTCCTACCCAGGTTCGCACCCCATGCGTGGAGGCCATCGGATGGGTGTTGACCCGTGAGTGTGACCGACCCTGAACACATGGGTCATCGTGGCCACCTCATCATGGGCCCGTTAGCTCCCTGACTAACAGTCGGGGGAGTCTGGAAGCTGTACTGTTTCCTATAGAGCGGGGGTGGTTGCGTACCTTACGGCGACTACTCTTGAAATGACCATCGGCCATCTGATCCTGGGTGAAGAGCCGGGCAAAGGACGCTGTGGTTCGCGATAGATTCGGTAAACACCGTTTCACCGCTTCGTAAGGGAGAGGACCGCGCAAGCGACCTCGAACTCGTGACCAATCGAGAGACCGGAGTAATCTGGTCACAATTGGAAGTAAGGGCGTGAGTGTCGGCCCGCCAGGTAACATTCCTGGCTATCTCGCGGTTAGGGCGTTGGCCTCTCACGGGCTTGTGGCGTAGCTAGACGGTGGACTGTTTCGTCCCCAAGTCTTCTACGTTTACTTCCAGGGAGATAGAACGACTAATCGTTAAAACTTCCTGAGGCGACGGGCTCGCCCGCTGTAGTCGACAACCCAAGTTGTCATAGAAAACATACATCTCCAGACGCCCCTGGTTATTAGCCGAAATGCGTAAGCGTGGCTGATACAGCCAGTTCCACCCGAGATATTCCTCCAAATCCTTGATCTTTCGATCTCAACCGCCTCCGACTGCTGGATCATAGCTGTGGCAGTAGCTCACAGTGGCCCTAACAGAGTAAGCTCTCCTACGACGAGGCATCCAGATAGGAGTTAGGCCCTGGGTTGGGCAGGCCAGATGACATAGAGTTTGGCCAACACCACTCAAGCTGCACGAAACCAGTATGAACCAAATTTTGCCTAATACTTGTACATATACAACAGTAAATACTTGTACTAGAGCTGTCGACTACAACGGGCGAACTACAACGTTTTAACGAAATTTGTTCGTTCTATCTCCCGTGAGATGAACGCAGAAGACCGGACAAAACAGTCCACAATCAAGTTCCGCCACATGCCCGTAAGAATCCAACGCCATACCGCGAGATAGCCAGATATATTACCCAGCGGGTCGACAATCGCGCCCTTACTACCAGTTGCAACCAGATTAGTCTCTCGGCTGGTTACGAGTTCGAGGTCGCTTGCGCGGTCCTCTCCCTTACGTAGCGATGAAACGGTGTCTACCGAATCTATCGCAGACCACGGCATCCTTTGCCCGGCTGTTCACCCGGAATCGGGTGGCCGATGGTCGTTTCAAGGGCAGTTGCCGTAAGGTCAACAACTACCCCCGCTCTATAGGAGACAGTACTGTTTCCAGACTCCCCCCACTGTTGGTCAGAATGCACAATCGATTGGCTTATGTCGCATGGTGCGCAGACCGTCGAGTAGCGCCAGAAGGTCGACTCCTAGGAGAAACTATCCCAAAGGCCATAGTCCTACCCGGGATCGCACTTCATGCGTGGAGGCCGCCGGATGGGTTGGGGATGGGACCCGTGAGTGTGACCAACCCTGAACAAATGGGTCTTCGTGGCCAACTCAGCAAGGGCCCATTAGCTCCCCAAGACTTATACCGTTCGTTTGATTTGGATGGCTTTGTATGATTACGCCGCAGTGCCGAAACTGCTTGAATCACCGCGCGGTACCTCTCGGCGGTACCGCCGGCGGCCAATAGCTACGAATCACGAACGTGCTAGTCGTTCCGTCCTCTATAAAAATGCCACTAAGTCGCCCATCCCCTGAAAGTCTGCCCTCGTCTAAGCCGCTTAGTCACAGTATATAGATTCCCATTATATGTGCAATTTTGAAGCACAATTTTTAGTATGCGTTCTTTAGTGATTGCAGGTGGTTTGTTACGTCTTTATTGTATATTCAGGTGTACTATGAAGTCTTCGTAATTTATCTGAAAGCATCTGTATTTCTTAAAATCGTTCACAATGCTACATTAGCATTTCAGTAGGGTTCAAAATTCAAATTAATTTATTAATTTTCAAATTTCAAATAATTTTAAACACACAAAACACAAATTCATCACTTAAGGACTATTATACGAACTGTAAACAGAAATATGACAAAGCAATAGTAGCGGCTAAGAAAAATACTATAGAAGAAGAGATTAAGCAGTCGAATAAGAAAACCAAAACTATGTGGAGTATCATCAATAGAAAGGGGAGAAATATTTCAAGTACGGCAAATGAACCTATTCAATTACTTCACAATGGTTCTAAAGTCTCTGATCCTACAGAAACGGCAAATATACTCAATGAATATTTTATAAACGCTGTTAAACGCATGACAAATTCTCCTAGTTTACCCTCTTCAACAATTGTAGGTGAGATACCAGCATCAATACTGTTGCATCCTATAACTTCCATTGAATTTGATAAGGCCTTGAATGGCATTAAGACAAAAACATCAATGAATATCTGGGGACACTCGACTAAATTAATAAAGAATATAGCACCAACGATTTCCAACACCTTGAGGTCTATTTTGAATAATTGTATGAAACAAGGTGTGTTCCCAAATCTAATGAAAATAGCAAAGATAGTACCAGTTTTTAAAAAAGGAAACAAAACTGATTCTGAAAATTACAGGCCAATTTCACTGCTTCCAGCTTTCTCCAAAATTTTCGTTTTTTTTTATATAACAGGCTATATCTATTCGCAAATAAATTCGATATACTAAATAAATATCAATATGGTTTTAGGAAGAATATGTCCACCACCTCGGCGATTTCGGAGATGGTAAATTTCATTACCGACACTTTTGAAAATTCTTCCCAACCCGTGGCAGTTTTTGTGATCTATCCAAAGCGTTTGATTCGGTTGACCACCGAAATACTGCTCAATAAATTAAACAGTTATGGGATTCGGGGCAAAGCCAATAATATGATGAAATCCTACTTAACAGGCAGGTCACAGGTAGTAGAAATAAATGGATTTAGATCTACACCTCAACCGATATCCTGCGGAGTTCCCCAGGGATCGATTCTTGGTCCATTATTATTTTTATTTTTTATTAATGATATAGGCAATTGCTTGCCCGCTTACACCAAAACCTTGCTCCATGCGGATGATACAAGTTTCCTGTTTCACGATAACAATCTTAACGACCTAATGACCAATGCCAATCATGCGTTAAACCTAGCAAGTTCATGGTTCACAGAGAATAATCTCTTGCTTAATGCAAAAAAAAACCGTAACTAAGCACTTCTCCTAAAAATATAAATCGTCTGCTATATATATATATAACTCTATTCATTCAATATATCTCTAAACAACAGTACTCTAGAATTAAGCAAATCGACAAAGTTCCTAGTTATCATGATCGATCATCATCTTAGCTGGAACATCCATATTAATAACCTGTGTAGTGCGCTTTCTTCGGCAATATATGCGATAAAAAAGATTAAATTCTTAGCTGGTGAAATCGCTGCAATAACTGCGTATCATGCCTGTTTCCATTCTAAAATGACTCATGGTATACTGATATGGGGGAATGCCACAGACAGTTCTAGGGTTTTCATTTTACAGAAAAGTGCACTGAGAGCAATTGCAGGAGTATCCCTTGACACGCACTGCGGACCATATTTTCTTAAGTACAAAATACTGACTTTTACGTCTGAATATATTTTACAATGTCTACTATATTCTAAATCAAATATTAACGAACAAGAGGTAAAAGGGAATATGCACTCCCACAATACACGTAGACGTGATGACGTTATCCTGCCTAAAGTACGTCTTACGCAGACACAAAAGTCCTTTGGATATTTGAGCTATAAGCTCTTTAACCAGCTACCACTCTCCACAAGAAAGATGGAAACAAACGCGTTTAAAAGATTTATTAAACAAAAGCTGCAATCCACACATGCTTTCTATAAGCTGGGTGATTTTTTTGGGCATGCCAATTCTTTCAAATGGGAATAACATTAATATGTAATTTTCAGGTACCTCATTTTAGTTCTTATTGTTCAATAATAATATTATGAATTTAATATTTAATATTTAGATTACAATGTGTAATGTAACATACCTGATCGTATACATACGTTGTTTTTTCCAATTTTGTTTTGATACTTCCTATTGTGTGATTATTTTTTGTAAAAATGCTTGATGACTATTAATATTCTTTTAATAATGATCTATTTTATATGTATACTCATGTACATGGATTCAGCTCTATTTTTTTAATTTTTTTTATTTGTCTGCCGTGTAAAGCCGACTTTAGTCAACGCTATTGTCGAATTAATATTTATGCTTTAATAGGTTTATATCTACATATAAACTGACGAATTCTAATATGTGATAAATAGCTTTAATTCATAATTCATGCTTTTATTGTATATTCTGAATGAATAAATTGAATACTGAATACTGAATCCCCACATAGTCATTCCATTTTTCTAGTATATTTCAAATCGTACTTTTAAATAATATTATATGAATTCATACCTACTTAAAGCTATGTTTTAATTTTAATATGTATCTTAATATTTAATTATCTATTAGGGTATTCAATGCTACTATCTATTAGGATATTCAATTCAGTCGTACTATTTAGAAGGTATTTACTCAATCTATTTTTGAATGTATATGTTTTTTAAAATCTTTAATGTTGAGTGATGAGCTTTTGTACAATTTAGAGTCAAGATAAGAGAGGGCTGGACTGGCTAACATCCTTCAACCTGGGACAATAGAAAAAAAAATAGAAACATCTCTCTTAGTTTTCTCGCATTTCTACGATGAGATGAAACTGAATTTACTTTTTCATCTAACAGCGAAACTGACAGCTGTATTCACAGGGGGTCCCCTATCTCAAGTTTGCCCTAACTTGGCCGATTACTATTCAGAAACCATACTTGAGCAGCCACTCAAGTGTGCCTTTAAGGGATGCATCTTTCATATATTTTGTATTCATAGATACTAGAGCTGTTGACTACAACGGACGAACCCGTCACCTCAGGAATTTTTAACGATATTGACCGTTCTGTCTCCCGTGAGGTGAGCGCAGAAGACTTAGGAAAAAACAGTCCATTAGAGTTATATTTCTTCCTGTGGTGACGGGCTCGCCCGCTGTAGTCGACAACCCAAGTTGCCATAGTTAGTTAGTTAGTTTGACTGGGCTTTTTCCCGCACTTGGCCTCTTGATTGGGCCGTTGTGCGTGGCTCATGTTTCCATTTATGTTACTCCAGCCATCCCAGGCTGTCCCAGAAGGTTAGCAGCCTGTTTGGGTTGCTACAGGCCTCCGGGAGAGATGCTGGAGATTGTAGTATTCTTGCCCGTTGCTCTGCCACGCTCCTGCATTCCATAAGCACATGCTGTAGCGTTTCTTCTTCCTCCATGCATCCTCTGCATAGAGGGCTGTCTGTCACACCTATGGTAAACAGGTGCTTGTTCAGGGGACAGTGGCCTGTCATAGTACCTATGACTTTACGGATTTTGTCCCTTTTTAATCTGGTGAGGTTGCGGGCAAGTTTTTTGGATGCTTCCGGAACCGCGTTCTTTGTTTGCCTGCATCCTGCGTTTTTTTTCCATTCTGTAAGGTGGGTTTCTTCGGTGTTCCTGCGTAGCCATGTTTTTATTTGGGCCTGGGGAATGGGCATCAAGGGTTCCGGTCCATATACTATTTCCTTTGATCCCCTTTTGGCCAGTTCGTCCGCCGCGTCATTTCCCAGTGAGTCACTGTGCCCTTTAATCCATTGCAGGGTCACTTTATTTGACCCTGCAATGGATTGAAGCGCGTTGTGGCATTCCAGTACGAGGACTGAGGTTATCGTATTTTTTGCTAGCGCTTGTAGCACGGAGGCACTGTCGGAGACAAATTTCAAACTTACGTCTCCGACATCTTTGGCTGCGACTGCCTGTGCTGCTCTGGTGATGCCAATGCATTCTGCTTGGAAGATCGAACCCAAGTTGCCATATGGCAATGTCTTACAACTAACCACAGTGGTACATGCGCGCATTGTGGAAATTAAGATTATTACGTTCGTCTCCATAAAATACAGAGCAGTAAAGTTATTTAAAAATAATAATGTACGAAGAGGAGAGAAAGGGAAGAACTGGTTACTTTGAGGTTGGTTAACCTATCGGAAGCCAGTCAAAATTTTGATTTAGATTTTTTTCAAATGCAAAATTTTCGAAACCCTCGAAAATTTGTTTGTAGAAGGTGTGTGCAAGCATACTAATATGTACTAGTGGTTTATTCTATGGCAGGCTTCAATGCCTTTTACCGCAAATAGAGTTTTCAACTACAACGGGCGAACCCGTCACCTCAGGAAGTTTTTACGATTGGTCGTTCTATCTCACGTGAAGTGAACGCAGAAGACTTGGACAAAATAGTCCACCACATGCCCGTAAGAGGCCAACGTCTTATCCGCGAGATAACCAGGTATGTTACCCAGCGGGCTTACACTCACGCACTTACTTCCAATTGCGACCAGATTACTCCGGTCTCTCGATTAGTTACGAGTTCGAGGTCGCTTGCGCGGTCCTCTCCTTTACGAAGCGGCGAAACGGTGTATACCGAATCTATCGCGGACCACGGCATCCTTTGCCCGGCTGATCGGGTAGCCGATGGTCGTTTCAAGAGTAGTCGCCGTAAGTTCCGCAACCACCCCCGCTCTCATCTTCATCCCCATTTTTTTTTGGCGTGTTCACAATACTTTTTCTATGACAATTTTTTTATGGAAAGTAAAAACATAAAAAAGAATTTTCGTCAATATCAGTTAGAAAGCGTAATTTTTATTTAGTAATTTTATATTAATAAGTGTACGCAGAACCATATATTTTCTATCTGTTCTTCCTGTTTGAAATTATAATTACATCGTTCGATGAACCCTAATTATGGTTAGCGATGTCATACTTCATAATTATTAGGCTCGTATAAATATAGAGTTCGAACTGAGACATGACATAGCATATCGGTGGTGAATGGGTAAAAGGGACTAAGCCATGATAGCGCGTTTCGGAGATAACGCAAAAACAAAGTTTGGAAATTCGGAACAAATGGGAGAATCAATAAAATAAATCTAACTTCTAAATATAATTTTTTTAAACTACTTTGATAAAAATATAACGATGTATACCTAATACACGGAAATACGCAGGTACAGGTTTCAACATGGATTACGTATATAACTCAGACTGTGGTCCATTCGTATGAATTAAAATGCCGCGTAACGGTGTTGGCGTGACGGTAGTTACCGTGTCGTAATGTTAAAACATAATTGACTAATATTTTTTTAAATTATGTTGTTTGAAGTATGCACGATTCTTTGGTTACTTGATACGCTTGCCTTAGTACAGGCGATACCTAGGCCTGGTTAGGCGGCGTTGATCTGAACAAATACTAGGCTGCGGTGCAACTATTTACAATGGAGTCTCTAGTGATAATGTTATAATGTACAGCAGGAAAAAAATGCGCTTTTCTTTAAATAAATAAATTAATAAATGTTATTTTATTACGTCGCGATATTGGGATCTTGGGATATTGGATATTGGGATCATGACAGCATGTAGTAGTATACGTACGATTATAGTCGGATACATGAATCACGTTGAAACTACAGTATACTATTATTTCCGTATTTCCTTGCGGTTACGTGAGGAAAATGTTAATACATACAATCAAGTAATGGAGTTTCAACAATATTCCTTCGTAAGCTTTTCAAGATCTTGGATGGCGTCGGTCCCAATTACCTTACTGGCAGATATACTGCACTATCGCCTAATGGACGCCCGCTGAGATCAAAAGATAACCTGCTACTCTCTATCCCTAGTCACAGCTTTACTTCTTGTCATTCTCTTTCACTGTGTTTGGGGTCGCTCTTTAGAATGCTTTGCCGAAAAATGACAGAAACGCGCCAAGCATAACAAGTTATAAAAACAGACTAAGAGAACATTTGAAATCGTCTACATAAATTATCTTTGCCTTCCCATTCTTCTCTTTTTGAAACCTTAGCGCTCTTGTAGGTGTTATATTATTTTAGTGTGGCACATTCTATGCCCACAAAGAGTTAAATATATATTTCTTTCTGTCCTCTTTTTTTGTATTTGTCTCTTTATATAGGTTAAGTTATGTAGCATTTACTCGCAAATAATGTTGTTGCAATAGTATAGGTTAGCTCTAAAATATTGCCTGCAGGCAATAAGGTCGCATTTTCGTACGAGTAAAGCGTTTTTTATATTATTTAATTTATTTTATTCCTTGTAATTCAACAAAATTACGATTGAAACGTTGCTATTCTGTATAAACCCGTAATAACAAAATGGTAATGAAAGAATCAATCCAAACCTAAAATTTTCTCAGTGTAATAGACACTTCTTGTATGCTAAATAGGACACATATTATTAAATAAAAAATACGCGTGGCTCTCGGGGACTGCCGCGGTAAAGCTATTGCATAGCATTTTTAACAACTTATGCAATTATAATTATTTATTTATATTATTTATTTTATTTTTTCTAATATCAGATAACTGCGCTCTATCGGAAAACGTTAAAATTATTCCGAATCATCTGCGGAAGCAAATGATTCGGAATAATTTAATCGTCTTCCGATAGAGCGCTGCGCACGAATTTTTTATTCGATAAAGCAAAAAAACGGATTATTCGAAAAAAATCGTAGATAAAAAGATAGATAATTAAATTACCTTTAAAATGGTGCAGGTTTCATAATAATACGCCAGATAGTATTTGCGTAGTAGTCGTTTTTGTGTTCGGTTAGACCTAATTTCACAAATTAATTACACTATGTAATATAAACAAAATCTAAAATATTCAAAGCTAAGAATATTAGGAAAATGTTCTTGTTTAACATATATTTTTTTCGAATCGTAAGCAGTACTCGTTTAGACGTAATTATCAGTTTAAAATCATTAATTTTCGTTAAGAAATTTATTCATTCGGTCGCCGCGCTGGCCTAGGCCCGCGATAAAAGCTATGCAATAGCTTAATAGAGGTTTAAAAATAATCTAACGATAAACATATGTAAAAAAACAATAAAAAACACTACTGCCCCTACAGAAAGTGAACTATTGTATCAATAATTATTTTTATTACGGTTTTTGTAATGAAATATTTGTGGTTTATGTATTTATCCATAGAAATACATGTATATTTCCGGAATGTACTCAATCAGACCTGTTATTTGACACTAACCACGATACATTTATGGTAATTTATTGACATTTGGACATTTTGACAACTACTTACTTGATATTTGGTCAGTTTGGGTACCCTATGGTTCTCGGAATGACATAGTGACTAACAATATTATACACGTCTAAATCGGCGCAATCGTTTAGAAGTTATAGTGGAATGAAGAAACGGAAAACATACATAGATGAATCCTGAACACATTACACTCCTTTTTATGTCGGGGAGTCGTGTAAACAAGGGACTATACACGTACTTAACGCCTTCTTACATACTAACAAACTATTCTATAAAGTTTGATAATACAACAAATTATAGATATTTCCCCGAAGAAGCTAAATATTATGATTATCAAAAAATACTACAAACTTTACTAACCTTCATTATTAGATGTGCCATTACATGTCAAAAACTGGATTTCCATACCGGTTGTAATTATTTCGTCTTGCTCGTCGTATATATTGGGCTCGATTGCGTTTCTTCGTGAATTAAAACTGAAATTAGTTCAAGCGAACGGGATAGAGCAATACGTTAGAGCGGAATATAAAATAAACGATCGACAATTTTCCCACTTTAAAACTACCTGTCGAACTTATAGCCGCCCGAAAAGTTTAAACACATTTCGTGAGGTATTAAATTCAGCTGCTGTATCTTTGGTGGGTAGTTTTCATGCGTGAAAGTGACAACCGTTCCTATAAATATTCCTATAAATGTTCGTCGAAAATTCTTATAAATATTCGCCGAAACAAAATGAAAATTAAATTTTCGATCACGAGTCACACCTCGTTAGCGTCGGCGCTTTTAAGGGTCTTACTATTTAAATATTATATGTCGGACTTTTAATATTATTTGTGTCGCTTGTCTACACTGTCGCTTGTCGCTTGTCTATTATTTGTGTCGATTTCGGTACATGTTTCTGTGTACCGAATTTTGGGTCTCTAATTCCAATATTTGGAGATTGAATTATGACTAACGGGCCCTTTGTTGGACCGAATTCAACCACAATTGTCATGACTAAATGATGCCTGCATGCCAAATTTCAGGTCAATCGGATGAAGCGTTTTTGCGCTATCGTAGAGGAATACACGCACCCACAGGAAATAAGACACACAGACAGATTTTAGTATATAATGGTTCTAATCCCATTGGGGACCCCTCCCCAATGGGATTAGAACCATTGGGGAGGGGAGAACCTCCCCAATGGGGGGGGGAGGAGTCAAATATATATAGCCATCTTATATATCTTATATACAATATATATATATCTATATATGGTATTTCTCATATTTATATGTGTTCATATCTAATATACAAAAAATTATTATTATTCCATATAACTTAGTAGATTGTCATAAATTTTAATTTAGTTTATAATTTTATTGATGTTTTTAAATTTAACTTTAAATTTTAAATTGTACTCAAGTATTAGATAAGATTTGCCCTCTCGTCTCAAAAGAATTCATCGATGTTAGTACCACCTCAACACAGGTTCATACCTAGTGAGGTGGTAAACCGTTATGTCAAAAGATGAATTTCCTTTCTAAGCTAGGTATAATATATACACTTATTATAAACTGTTTTTTTGTTAGAATAAGGATTTTCTTTGTAATTTGTAGCTTGAATTACGGAAATAAATAAATAAATAAATAAATAAAAAATACGTGTGGCACTCGGGGACTGCCGCGGTAAAGCTATTGCATAGCATTTTTAACAACTTATGCAATTATAATTATTTATTTATTTTATTTTTTCTGATATCAGATAACTGCGCTCTATCGGAAAACGTTGAAATTATTCCGAATCATTTTCGGCTGCAAAAGCAAATGATTCGGAATAATTTAAACGTCTTCCGATAGAGTGCCGCGCACGAATTTTTTATTCGATAAAGCAAAAAACCGGATTATTCGAAAAAAATCGTAGATAAAAAGATAGATAATTAAATTATCTTTAAAATGGTGTAGGTTTCATAATAATACGCCAGATAGTATTTGCGTAGTAGTCGTTTTTGTGTTCGGTTAGACCTAATTTCACAAATTAATTACACTATGTAATATAAACTAAATGTAAAATATTCAAAGCTAAGAATATTAGGAAAATGTTCTTGTTTAACATATATTTTTTTCGAATCGTAAGCAGTACTCGTTTAGACGTAATTATCAGTTTAAGATCATTAATTTTCGTTAAGAAATTTCTTCATTCGGTCGCCGCGCTGGCAGGCCCGCGATAAAAGCTATGCAATAGCTTAATAAATAAATAAATAAATAAAAAAAATACGTGTGGCACTCGGGGACTGCCGCGGTAAAGCTATTGCATAGCATTTTTAACAACTTATGCAATTATAATTATTTATTTATTTTATTTTTTCTGATATCAGATAACTGCGCTCTATCGGAAAACGTTGAAAATTATTCCGAATCATTTGCGGCTGCGGTAGCAAATGAACGCCGAATTTTAGAGCGCCGCGCACGAATTTTTTATTCGATAAAGCAAAAAAACGGATTATTCGAAAAAAATCGTAGATAAAAAGATAGATAATTAAATTATCTTTAAAATGGTGCAGGTTTCATAATAATGCGCCAGATAGTATTTGCATAGTAGTCGTTTTTGTGTTCGGTTAGACCTAATTTCACAAATTAATTACACTATGTAATATAAACAAAATTTAAAATATTCAAAGCTAAGAATATTAGGAAAATGTTCTTATGTAACATGTATTTTTTTCGAATCGTAAGCAGTACTCGTTTAGACGTAATTATCAGTTTAAAATCATTAATTTTCGTTAAGAAATTTCTTCATTCGGTCGCGCGCTGGCCTAGGCCCGCGATAAAAGCTATGCAATAGCTTAATAAATAAATCTTCCTCACGATTTTTTTTAGAGCGTTCACATTACTTTTACCTTCTTGACGGTTTTTAGGCTAGTAAATTGAAAAAAATAATTTCCCTTACTCAAGTCGACTTATCTCCGTCTACCTAAACGTATCTGCAAAACATGCTAAATTTGACCCATTTCACAATTTGATATGTCGCTTTCTATAGCGAACATGACTTGGGACTCCTCTATACACAGAAATAGGATTTCTAATGACTATGTACTTGGCGTTCATATACCAGTGTTTAATGTATGCTAGACAGCACCTCGCAGAAACTGCAATTAATGCAGACATTCACTCACATCATACCCGCGGTAGCTCCCTTGTATGCGTACCCCGAATACGACTGGCAAAAGTACAGAAAAAAGCTACTTGTACCTTGGCATTAAATTCTATAATCTACTCTCTACAAAATTTAAACAGCTGGAGGACATAAAATTTAAAAAAAACATCAAGGATATGCTGATAAGCCACCCTTTCTATAATCTGGACGAATTTGAGGGCCATGATTTTTCAAATATTGTGCCCATTTAAATTACTTAAAAAGTAGAGCCTTATTGTCTGATTGTTTTATATGGTCTTATATCTGTACTTTTAGTTTAAAATGCATGACGTAGATTTAATTTGATTATTCAATATTTTACTGACAATTTGAATATTACGATGAATAATTTTACTACGTATTTTTTTGAATTACTAACTACTTCAAATATTAGGCTTCTATTTTGATTATTTATATATATAGTTTGACAATCTAGTAGTTAATTCTTGACTGTATGTTCAGTAAATAGTAGTAACGAGACCCAATTATTTCGACACGTCCAAGAGCGGCCTTTAGCCGTCAATTGGACATATTGGGGTGTCGACTACAACGGGCGAGCCCGTCACCACAGGACGTTTTAACGATTAGTCGTTCTATCGCCCTGCGTTGAGCGTAGAAGACTTTGGACAATAACAATCCAACGTCACAACCCGTGAGAGTCCAACGCCTTACCGCGAGTTAGCCAGGAATAAACCCGGCGGGCTCGAGATACTCGTACCCTCACTTCCAATTGTGACCAGATTTCTCCGGTCTCTCGATTGGTTCCGAGTTCGAGGTCGCTTGCGCGGTCCTCTCCCTTACGAAGCGGTGAAACGGAGTACACCGAATCTATCGCGGACCAAGGCGTCCTTTGCCCGGCTCTGAACCGGGATCGGATGGCCAATGGTCAATTCAAGAGCAGTCGTCGTAAGGTACGCAACCACCCCCGCTCTATAGGAAACAATACAGTTCCCAGACTCGCCCGACTGTTAGTCGGAGAGCACAATCGATTGGATTGCGCCGCACGATGCGCAGACCGTCCAGGAGCGCCAGAGGTTTGATTCCCAGGGGAGACTGGTTGACCCAGTGTCCTACCCAGGTTCGCACCCCGTGCGTGGAGGCCGTCGGATGGGTGTTGACCCTTGAGTGTGACCGACCCTGAACACATGGGTCATCGTGGCCAACTCATCATGGGCCCGTTAGCTCCCCCGTCAATTGGACATGACGAAAATATAATATAATGTAATGTAATCAATCGAATCGAATACTTAAGTCAATTTGCCCAAAATGTCGACTTAGCCTCCTTTACCTATTCACCACAGATATTACCTAAAGGAGGATTAATTCTTATTAAGAGTATTGATTTCGTGTCAGAGATGTAATTAACTGTAACGCGAGCTTTCACTCATCATTACAAGCTGGCCATTTCCAATTACTACCCGAATAACTCGATAAAAGCTTTCGGAAACTACACGAAACATTTATTTTCGAGGCGTTTGTGAAACAGTCACTCATGTTTTTCCATCGAACCTCAGATAAACGACCGCGAAGCCAGCAACAACAAACTATTAAAGCATCTGCAGGTCTGAATTATGCCGTTTCCCGAGGTAATTCTTCCACTCTTGAAATGACCTTGGCCACTCGACCCCGTGTGACACTACGGGCAAAGAACGCCCAGTTCCGCGATAAATTCTAACTGAATTACCGCTGTAATACAACAGGTAGAGGTTGCGTAAGCGACTTCGGACCCGTAACCAGCCGGGTGGACGGAGGTTTCCTGAAGGTTAATTCCAGACGGAGATATCCTGCCAAAACTGGTAGTTAGGGGGTGAAGCTGCCCGATAATTACCTTTCCCGGTGCTTCGCCGTAAGGCGTTGGACTCTAACGGGTTGCTGGTGAACTAAATAGTAAATTGTCTTGTCCCCAAGTCTTCTACGCTCATCCCACGGCTAAATGAACGATCTATATGGTTATACCAGCCTGGGGTGACGGGTTCGCCCGTTGTAGTCGACACCGCCATTCATCCATCCTGTCTTATAGTAATTATGAGATTCATCCAAGAATTCTTAAATAAATAAGTAAAATTAATTAGTGTTGAGAAGGTCATGAACACAGGAATGGATTTTTTACAGTAAGCGACAGTAAGTCCTCCAGAACAATACCAATATACTAGGTGGGCCAAAAGAAATCACCCTATTGGAACATGGTCTCATTTTTGCAAATGGCCGCCAATATCAAATCTGTTTTGACAGTTGTGGACTAGACAGATACAGAATACAAGTGAACAAGCCATGGAGCGATACACTCCCCAAGAACGCGGAATAATCGTGTAATTTTTTTTGCGTAACAATTCGTCTGTGGTGTTGGCGCAGCGCGAATTCCGTCGCCGATTCCCCGGCCGTCCGACACCAACTGCGCAAACACTGCGCCGTTTGGCTACCAACCTTGAAGAGTATGGGACCACACGAGACGTTGCCAAGAGGGGCCGGCCCCGGAGCGCCCGTTCTGCCGAGAATATCGCCGCTGTTGCCGAGGATGTCGAGCTGTCGCCGGAAACGTCGACCAGACGCCGTGCCACGCAATTAGCCATCAGCCGGATATCCCTAAGGCGAATTTTGGCCAAAGACCTGCGCATGTTCCCGTACAAAGTCCAGTCCGTGCTGCCTGCTGACCGCCAAACGCGCGTAACCTACGCCCAAGCCATCCTCAATCTTGAGGAAGAAGTGGACGATTTTTCGACCAAAATCATAATGAGCGATGAGGCTCATTTCCACCTCAGCGGGTACGTGAACAAGCAAAACAATCGCTTCTGGGGCACCGAAAATCCACGAGTGATGCACGAGGAGCCATTACACCCGCTCTAAGTGACTGCATGGTGCGCTGTTTACGTTGTAGGAGTCATCGGGCCATTTTTTTCGAGAATGCCGCTGGCCAAACGACAACAGTGGACGGTGCGCGCTATAGGGCCATGTTGACCGAGTTTTTTCTGCCGCAATTGGACGAATTAGGACTGAGGGACATGTGGTTCCAACAGGACGGTGCAACGGCACACACTGATATTCTGAACGCAGCGTTCCCGGGTCGCCTCATCTCTCGTTTTGGCGATTTACACTGGCCCGCAAGATCGCCCGATTTCAGCGTTCCAGACTTTTTTGTGGGGTTTTTTGAAGTCACGTCTTTACGTGAACAAGCCCGAGATTCTGGAAGCCGTCAAGGACAACATTCGACACAAGTGCGAGAATCTGTTGCCAGAAATTCTCGCCGTAAAGATTGAAAATGCCATAAAACGAGCCCGTATGGCAATCAATTGTAACGGCGCCCATTTGGCGGATATAATCTTCTCGACTTGACCAATAAAATTCTAAAGGTTCAAATAAACATAACCAAAAAATAGAATCTAAGTTTTTCATTTAGAAAAAAAAAGAGAGCCAAACAACATCGGATGACTTCTTTTGGCCCACCTTAGTGACAACATATGCAAATTTCTTCAATCGCGATTAGGAAGCCAGTGAATTTATTAATTTATTTATTTAAGAATTAATTACTATAAAACATTGATTAGCTTACAAAAATAACAGGAACCGAAAGGCAAAACCTTAACCTTTTGCTTATTTGTTTCTGTCACGGGCTATAGCCCGTTCTAGGGTGGACAGGACTCCAATATTACAATCAAGTTTGCTTGATTGCTTGGTCGCTTACAAATGTACAAGTTTTAGTAAAAAGCTAATGACACTAAATTGCCCTAAAATGTGGTCTTCAGAATAAAATAAAAAAATATTAATAATAAAAAATATAATAAATAAAATGCAATTCCATTATTGAATCGGCAATAAATATAATACAAAATTCGATTAAATAATATAAATAAAGTTATATGTTAGAAAAGAAAGAAACATTATGTTAAGTAATATAGGATTTAATATAAAAATACCTAGTCTAAAAGTATAATTCATTGTCAAAGTCAAATAATTTTTGGTAGTTAGTTCAATGTTAAAATATACTTAACATATAAGTTTAAAAATATGTTAATAATTTGTCCACCTAAATTTTATTATACTATTATTTCTAACATTTGATGTATGGTTAGTCTGTCATGATTCGATAAACATTTCTTTAATTTATTTTTGAATTCCCTAAATGTCAAATTCATTTTTATTGCCATATTGATCAGATTGTAAAATCTCGGCGCAATGAAAGAGTAATGTCTTTGACCAAATGATGTTTTCTTTCTGGGTATTATTAAGCTATTTTCTGAAACTTGTCTCGTTGGTCGCCGGTTCTGAATTATTCCTAAATTTGAGTTATTGTCCAAAAATAGCCTTAAGAGGGAAGTTTTTAGAAAAAGTTGCCTACAATCAAGAACTTTAGCTTCCTTATAAAGTTCATTAGTGGGATGGCGATATGGTCTACGTAGAATAATTTTTAATTTAAATTTCTGCGCAACTTGCAATGGCTCTAGCAGGGTTTTACCACATCCGCTCCATCCAATTATGCCGTAAGTAATAAGCGATTCACATAAAGCATAATAAACAGTTTTTAGTGTTTTGGAATCCAGAATATTCCTCAGTTCTTTGAAAACATATCCAAGGATTCGCACCTTCGTAGCCACGTTATGTATATGAGAATCCCAACGGAGAAAGCAATCTAGAGTGAAGCCTAGATATTTCCAAGATATTTCTCTTTGTATTGAATGTATATGATCTTTCACTTGCCTCTACCTCCACACACACTAATATCTTTGACACAAGGGATTTCCCCCATAACTACGCTGTGCGGTCTCTAACTGCTCGTATAATAGCTCAGTGGCTTCATTGATTAATACCCGAAACTTCCGCCATTGCCTGTGAGAATTGCAGATAGCTCCGCCTAAGTTTTCAGGCTAAACGCAAGCCCGCTTTCAGACTGAAAATTATCGCCGGCAATTCAGCGGGTTAGACTTCACCGCAATACTTCAAACGTGACGATGTAAGGTTGAAAATAGAGCATCCGTGCCAAAATTATCGCGATGTTCAAGCCTCCGCCGCCGCTTGCGGAATTACAAGCCCATTACGAGCACGAACGCGTAATGGCAGAGGGAACTATACGACTAAGTAGCGGAAGGCATTTCATACACGGAATTTATTTATATCACACAAGTGGAATGTGCCAGACAGCACCTAACAGAAACCGCAACTAGAGCGGACATTCACTCTTACCATACACGCGGTAATTCCCTTTTATGCGTACCCCGAACAAGACTGGCAAAAGTACAGAAGAGCTACTTATACCTGAGCATTAAATTCTACAATTTACTCCCTACCACTATCAAACAACTGGAAGACAAACAATTTTTAAAAAACATTAAGGAGATGCTGATAGGCCACCCTTTCTATAATCTGACCGAATTCGAGGGCCATGATTTTGCAAATATTGTACCAATTTGAATGATAATTATATATGTATGTACTTCTAGTATTTAAATTTAAGATTTAGCTTTAGTTTGATTATTTAACAATTTACTTACTACTTTGGATGTTACTATGTACAGTTTTTAGTACGTATATATTTGATTTATTGACTATTTCAATTGTTAGGCTTCTGCTTTGATTATTCAACTTTTTAACTGACTATTTTAATTATTGTGTGTTTAGTAGGTAGCCATTGACTATTTTTTTATTTGTTTTGTAATACCATTCTACGACGAATAACTTTTAGTAGGTTCCAAAGTTTCTTATGATACTATATATTTTTAAAATTAATATATGTATCTAACGTAAAGATTAAAGTAGTAATGACACTTACTACTTAAAACACAAATATTTTGACACGTCCAAGAGCGGATTTTAGCCACCAATTGGACATGACGTAAATGTAATGTAATGTAATGTTACCCGGCGATGCTCGGCGTTTATGCTATAAATGTGTATCTTCAAGATAAGTCACAGCTCCATTTTTTAACCGACTTCAAAAAAAGGAGGAGGTTGTATCTTTTTTTTTTAATTTTGTTACCTCAGAACTCTGTCATTTAAGAACCGATTAAAAAAATTTTTTTTTGTTTGAAAGGATATACTTGCAGGTTTTTTCCATTTTGATCAAAATCTTGTTCAGATGATGGGATCCATGAGGATTTCAGGGAACTCCTAAATATTATCATATGAAGTTAAAAATGTACACGTTGATTCAATTCCGATGACAATGTATTTTTTTTAATGGTAAATATGACCTGATTCTACACCCTGGGTTGCTCCCGACGAGGGGACTCCTCAACGGTCAACAGCACAGACACGAAATTTTATATACTCGTTCAGTTATGATAGCTTGTTCTAAGTTTCACCATGACATGGCTGCTGCACCCAGGGTTGGCTCCCGACGAGGAAACTCCTTAACGGTCAACAGCACATACACGAAAATGTTGTATATGCATTCAATTACGACAGCCCGTTCTAAGTTTTACCAAAACAGGACTACGGCACCCAGGGTTTGCTTCTGTGAGGGACCACCCCTCACTAGACTCTAAGTTATTCGGTGTGAGGTGGTGGTGTCAACTTGCGGGTTATCTCCGTATTAACAGTCGATTTAAAGTGTATTAGAAGGTATTTATTGAGAGTTTGATATTGCCAGTTTGTAACGCTTCCCGAATAGAATATATTGACGCGAATGTAGTGGCTATCTGCCTGAAGTTACGAGGATGTATTGATAAGGATTTTACTTGTGCTCCGAGTTTCTCGTACTGGGCACGGCTCGAGTCTGTGGGAATGCAGACTGATGCGTCTCGCCTCGATAAGGAAAGGAAGGAAAAAAGGTACCCAAGAAGCCGGACCCGTTGACTCAATTCGTGAGAAAGGTACCGGGTACGCCGTCGCTGTCTTGGGGGGCATGATCACTCGAGAATTGATCCTTTGGTCGTATTTTCGCCGCTTTATATAGGCCGAAAAATGATGCAATCCAAAATATTCGGATTAAAAGTGTTGTTTCTATGTGCTGATTCATCGCTGCACGAAGTAGAACAATGGGTAAATTTGTGTCAGTGAATTTCACTGGAAATCAATGCATTTGATGACTGCATGTAACGATACTTAAGAATTGTTACCTTTCCAACGAGGGAACTCCTCAACGGTCAACAGCTCAGGCACAAAATTTTGTATAGGCGTTTAATTATGATAGCCCGCTTTAAGTTTTACTTGGCTGCTGTACATATAAAACATTTTGGATCCGTTTTTTTTTTTTGTTAAAATGTTGTGTAATATACAAATATATAGGTACGAGTACATATTCATGGATTTATTGTCTGATTAAAGTGCTTGCATATTACATAATTATATAATTTCATGGCGATCGGTTGAACGGTATAGAAGTTCATATGCTGCAGCCCTTTACAGCCGTTACGCTGTAAACTGCTATTTCCACGCGTTTAACAGTTTAAAATAGAGTTAAAAGTCATTATAAATTCCTTGAGCGTCCTCACTTCATATTAAATTATTTAAAATATTGGGTAATATCATTGCAATCGAGTACCATTTGGAATCATAACTGCTCCATTTAATTTTACGCGTTTCAAAAACATTTCCATCCATAATTCCTCAAATAATGAAGGTATTCCATTAATAAACGCATGTTTTAATTATGAAGTTTCCGCTTTAATGTAGCCCGAAGTTACTAATATTTTTCTATATTTTTTTTTTCAAAATTGATGATAAAACACATAAAAATGGCCATACCAAGTAATGGTGCGAAGAAACAACGGCCCACATTCACATGACCATGCTCAACGCATACTTAACTAGGCCGAATATAGCCTGACTCAGCTTTGGGAGCTAACGGGCCCATGATGGGTTGGCCACGAAGACCCATGTGTTCAGGGCCGGTCACACTCACGGGTCAACACCCATCCGACGGCCTCCATGCACGGGGTGCGAACCTGGGTAGGACTCTGGCAACAGTTTCCCCTGGGAATCAAACCTCTGGCGCTCCTGGACGGTCTGCGCACCGTGCGGCGCAAGCCAATCGATTGTGCACTCTGACTAACAGTCGGGGGAGTCTGGAAGCTGTATTGTTTCCTATAGAGCGGGGGTGGTTGCGTACCTTACGGCGAGTGCTCTTGAAATGACCATTGGCCATCCGATCCTGGGTAAGAGGCGGGCAAAGGTCGCCATGGTCCGCGATAGATTAGGTATTTACCGTTTCACCGCTTCGTAAGGGAGAGGGCCGCGCAAGTGACCTCGAACTCGGAACCAACCGAGAGACCGGAGAAATCTGGTCACAATTGGAAGTAAGGGCGCGAGTATCGGGCCCGCCAGGTAGTCATTACTGGCTATCTCGCGGTAAGGCGTTGGTCTCTTACGGGTTGTGGCGTAGCTAGACGGCGGATTGTTTTTGTCCAAAGTCTTCTACGCTCACTCCAGGGAGATAAAACGACTAATAGTTAAAACTCCCTGTGGTGACGGGCTCGCCCGTTGTAGTCGACAACCCAAGTTGTATCTGGGCATATGACTTATTTTCTGACTTGGGTGGAGAAGCGTAACTGACGTAGGTACTCATATAGATACATATACACATACACACATACATACATACACAAATATATAAATATAACGATCTAGATATAATATAGTATTATTTTTTTTGCATTATATTACATTTTGTTTAATATCTTATATCATATTATATAGTATAATAGTAAAGTTATGCAGAAATATTATTTTTTTAAGATATGACGCAGAAGTTCGTTCTCTGTCCTTGAACGACCGATGTCGTCAAGAAGCCATTTTTTAATATTATCTCTTCTCTGTCGTGCCCTCATTACTGAGGATCGTGGCCACTAGATCGCAGGTTGTATTGACACTGCTTTGATGAGGTCGTTCCATTTCCCCGGTGATCGGCCTCTGCTTCTTTTTCCCCCCACTTGACCCCCGGAAAGCATTTTCTCCAGATTCTCCGGGTTTCTCCTGGCAACATGACCGAAGTACTGCAGGACCCTTCTCATGTACACAATGGAGAGCCACACTTGGATGCCGAGTTCTTCCAGGACAGATTTGTTGGTGCAGCGTGCTGTCGCATACAGCACGTATTCCCTGCAAGATAGAAGTATAATAAAAGCAACACAAGAAAAATATATCTAATCATCACTGTAAACTAAAATTCAAGCATAATTAATAATAAACAAAGCTTTCGCTGCCACCATCGAGCAGATGCTTCAAAGGGACAAGGGTTCTAAAATTTATATTTCCTCTAGGCAGACATTTAAAAATCGGGAAAATGCCGAAAAATCGTTGAATATTCCCCGAAACCAATTTCCCGTACGCGCGTTGCCTGGGTCGAAAGTAGTTTCCGCTGTGGCGGCGGTCGGCTTTGATGATGTTAAGCAACACAGCGGGGCGGAACGCGCCCACCGCAGACCGCATTTTCATAGCTCTGCGCTCCAAAATTGCTGAAAATGTGCGAAATTTTCCCCAACGCTCGCCATTCTGACGTTTGCATTATTAACGGGCAATTATGCGCGGGAATATTAGCGTTTTGTTTCGCTTTGTTCTATCGTATTTGAATAGGACTTGTCGTATGGCAGTTTAAATCGGGCGAAGGGGTTGTTTTGGGACGGATATATATAGGCAACGCAAGGGCATTTTCAATGCTGCTGTAAGGAGTATGGCTCTGACGAGCGATTATTATTCCGTGGGGTTTTAACAATTTTATATAGGTTTACCCTATTTTGATAACATTATACAGTTTTTATTATAAACTTCTATGCCATAAATTAATATTGAAGTTTCTTCTTTCATTTCATTGGGCATATGGAGGTTTTTTATTTTTATTTCGATTTAATAACTCTTTGATAACAAACTCAGCCTAATTGTATCATATTTTAAATGTAGGTAGCATTCGAAATTTGAATTATTTCGATATGTCACCTTCATTTATGAAACGGCTTTGCCGAAGTGATCAATTTGTTTAATTTTTTATTTTTTTCGCTTTAATTCGTCTCAATTGGAGGCATTTTGTGTTGCAAAAGGATTAGCTTGATTTTTGAGATATATGGATGAATAGTGATCGTTCGTCGACGGTAAAGGGAGCCATAAACTTACATTGCACAGTCGAAAGTCGTGCACATCCGTAAGTACATATATCTCATTCAAATATTAGCATTTCCCGATCCAAGCTGGGATTTCTTTCGCTGCTTTTTAAGTAGCTTTTACTAATTTTATTTTAAATAAAAACATCATCCTATAAACGGATTTCTTTACAAAACTTATCAAATATATATATATATATATATATATATATATATATATATATATATATATATATATATATATATATATATATATATATATATATATATATATATATATATATATATATATATATATATATATCTATATGTATAGTATTATCGTTGATAATACTATATATATAATTATAGTATTATCGTTACAATCGCATACTTTTCGGCCTCTCATATGCTCCATGTTTTTTCAAAGATTTTATCAAGTTAAGAATTATAAACAGTTCGTGTGTTAAATCGAAAAAATACTTAATTATTAATCCCGACGAAATGTCAACGATGTCGATTGAAATACATTTTTTCATTTAACACGCCTATATATTTATTATTTAGCAAAATAAATGCTGTCAGCAGACCCCTACGGTGTTTGTGCACGAGTGCGTGTTACTATACGAAACATAGAAATAATAGTGTAGCTAATCCATCACTGTTATAGATGGGTAACTATGACCAGCTAGTATAAAGTTTGCGCAGCGATGTTGCAGATCGCTTCTTTCAATTTATAGAAGTTCTTGCAACGTTATGTTGCAAGGGCTTCTAGAAATTACATTTTTCACACACACAGCCACACACATACACACAATAATACACACACACACACACACACACAATGTGATTTCGGCCCAACGAGGCATCTGTGTGCCGAATTTCAAGTGTCTAAGTCCTATATTTCGAGATTGATATGTATTCGTAAATAGTATGCTCCCGGTGGACCGATTTCAGCCACAACCTTTTCAAGTCTTGTCATGACCAAATGAAGCTTGCACGCCAAATTACTGCTCAATCGGATTAAGTTTTTGGGCGCTATCATGGAGGAATATACACAGGCCTACAGACGCACATGCAGACAGACAGACGCACAGACAGACTTCCATAAGGAAATCGTTTTAGGAGTTTTATGGAGGCTCAAAATGGATATTTCCATCATCATATCGAAAAGAAAAAATGCGCGTTCACAATTTTTTCCCTCCTCGTCCGTTGGAGGAACGGTAAATTAAAACGCCTGAAGTCTCGAAATACTCCCTTGGAATTACCATATTCATTTCAGTAGATTCGATCCTGAAGCCGCCTGGCAGACAGAATGGACCGAATGGTGGACAAGCATGGCCTCATCTCATCCGTGTACACCCGTCCGCCTGGATTTGACTTGTACCGGCGCGAATTTGTGACTCTAAATCCCGCACAGACTGCTGCGTTCAACGATAAACACCCACATTTGACACGGAAGCTACGTGGCTCGATATAGCGATGAGGCCACACACTGCTAGCTAAACTACGCTACGCAAATGTCTATTTCGTCTCGACTGCCTTGAAGAGCACACGTTAAATGCACGTCGTGAAGCGCTTGCGATGGTTTGGGAACGGTTTGGGAGAGAGAAGGGCGGAAGCGGGTGATCGGGAAGAAACGTGGTTTCCGTGGCCACTAAACGTTTATACAGCTTCGCTTGGGCGGCGCATTTGCGCAAAACACGCATGTGCATCTGACGTCACAAAGCCACGCAGCCGTGCCGATCGTGCGCGTAGCCCGCTATGTGTTGATATGTTTGGAAGCGCGAATTTAACAAAGCTAAAGCCACTTGTGAAACGTAGCCATGCGCAGCGGTCAGTGGCGGTGTTTAACCCCATTCGCAAAGGCCACTGTAGATGCGACGGACTTCTCCACAAATGGAGCAATGGAGATTCCTCCGCGTGCGGCTGCTGCGCTGCCATTCAGTCCATTCCACACATTATGCAGGAGTGTCCCAAACGCTCCTTTGACTGCAGCTACGCCGACGTCCGCCTTTCCACTGACCTCGCACAAAGCTAGATGAGGTAACTCGATATAAAACTTCAAAAATATACTTTAAGTTTTCATCACTTTATTTACTACAGTTTTATTCATTACAATAATTTCCTTATTAGCTGATTGATAATTTCTACGTTGTTTCGATTTATTGTACATCTTCAGAATTTTACCATTATTATAATCAATTCGATTTCTGCTGTATGATAAATAAAACAATTGAGAAAAAAAACGAATATTATAAACAAACAAACAAAAGCCATAGATAGGGTTTTTATATCGCGGTCATCCTTTAAAAAAAAAACTCAGATATTGACCGATTTTGTAGATATTACTTCCAAACGCTATAGCAGATCTTACATTTTTTTTCTTTGTAGGAGCATTGCATTACTTTGCTAATAATTTATTTTAAAATATACAGTTCAATGCATTAAAACCTTAAAATATTTATATGTTCGCTAGAGGTATAATTATATATATGTTCGCTAGACAGAGCCGTATCTTGAATCTGTACTTTAAAATTGTAAAAAATCGATTAATTTTCTAACGTGTTTTTTTTTTCTCTTTTTTCAGGTAAGTCGTCCGTTCGTATTATTGGCCGTTCATACAAGATATACGAAATAAATGAGGTAAATTATTCCTGTTTCATATAATCAAATATACAGAGTGTTTGGGATGCTCGGACAATTTTTTCAAGGGGTGATTCTGTACATCAAACTTATCAAAATTTTTTTTTTAGTTTCAAACACTTTTTTCTATGAAGTGATGAATCTTTCAAGCGCCTTTGTTTCCATCTGCCTTTTAGAGAGTGGTAGTTGGATAAAGTGCTTGAAAATCAAATATCCGAAGGGCTTTTTAGTTTGCGTAAGGCGTACTCTAGGCAGAACAACATCATCACATCTGCATGTATTGTGAGAGAACTTACCTATTCATCATTAATATTAGATTTAATATGTAATCGATATATATAATAAATAAATATATAATAAATAAATAGATATATACATTTAAAAATATATTCAGCAGTATAAGTCAGTATTGTGTACTTGATACAGTATGTTTCGCAGTGTGTATCACGAGAATATCGAGTTTACTTATTAGTAATCATTTTTGAAGTGACAATTTCTCACTAATATGATATCAAAGACTATCGCGATTGTTTGATATTATAAATAGGATAAAACGAATTTAACGCGTGAAGTTTGTAGCATCCGGCAGATCGAATAAGTAAAATGCTAAACAAATTCGACATAAAAATGATCTTGAAACCGGCCTAAAATATATCCCGATCTTGAGGCCTGTAAAACCCCTGGTGTGTATAAAATTGAATGCAGCTGTGGTTTAGCCTACGTTGGACAAACGAAACGGCCCATAGCAACTCGATTAATAGAACACATCAAAGCTGTTAAAAACGTTCAGCGAGAAAAATCGGCGATCTTCGAACATATATTGGATGGCGAAAGTAACAGCTGGATGCAGTTTCAATATCCCATTGTGCTATCCAAAGAACAGTTTTACTCTCCTCGCATGATCCGGGAAGCCATTGAAATAAGAATAATTCCGAACTTCAATAGAGACAACGGTTACAAACTCTCTACTATGTGGAACCCCCTTCAATGTTTTCAATGCTCACCGCCGAGCGCAAGGACGTGACACAGGATGCAGTGAGTGTAGTGTGCACAGCGGTTTTTTTTTAATTCACGCGCGCTGACACCGCCGCCACAACACCGTTATAATTTGCGGAGTAATATCAGCAGTTTGCCGCCTACCCGCAAAACAAGGGATGACGGTTAACGGTACGTTAGTCGCTGAAACGTGGGGTGCTACAAACTTCACGCGGTAAATTCGGTCTGCTATTTATAATATTCCACTATGCTGGCTTGCATTGAAAGTTCCAAATATTCCATATTATTTGATAATTATAAAATATTGCTAACGCTTATATGAATTTCTTGTCACTACGTAGAGGATACTCGAATAAAACGTGTCACTGGAATATACTTTGTCAGTGCGAGTGACTTGTTAATGCCTTTGACGACGTCACGAATGTACGTGCAAAGTTGATCGCCATAATATACAGTTGAAGCGTACTGGAGATGATTAGAAAAATATCCGCATCGGCTTATACGGGATGAAAGTACGACGTTTGACGGAGCGGACTTTAATACCGGCACGTGTAACGCAAGTGCGAGTAACAGGTTCGAGTATACAGATCGATTCATTCTTCTTGAGCTCTACAGCTACATGCTCAGGTCACACGTATTGCATGTATTGAACACCAATGCACTGAAACCAAAAAAGGGATAGGCATATTTTATACCTGTGAGAATGACGGAGAGAGTTGAGTTTACGCGTGACTATAATGATTCTCGCCAGAGCCAGCCGCTTAACGGTACAGTCAGACGAGTACATAACTAATAAATTAGTTTAGTGTTGAGTTGAATTCGGCTGTGATAATTTTTCAGTAAATACGTGATTGTCTCAGTGGCCTGTCGTTATCGGTACAATCAGAAGAGTAACAAAAAAATAGGAAAAAGTACAATTACTGTCTTTTGACGTCCAGTATGTGTATATTATGTATTTACATTGAATAAACATATTTGAAATTGAATTTGAATTTTCAATACATTATGACGAAATCAAATATTTTGTCGTTGGCTGTACATGCCTTGGTTTTAAGGAAGCCGGCGAAGTCCGTTACATATAACGGCTCTAGTCTAGCACGAGGCCATTTGATTTTCTTTCTCATGTGCAGTTTTGGCGAGCTTGTGTTTAATCTGTGTAAGCATTTTTGAGACTGTGGTCGAGAGCTCATAAAGATTGACGCGGAGTGTACGTTTTTATACTCTTGTAATACGCATTCGTCCGCAGTCCCCTCGAATATGCTTTTCAAATATGGTCTCCTAGCTATTCTTTTATTGTTTAAATAGTGTTAGCCGTATGATTATGTTGTTAAAAAATCGCTCGTTGCGAACCCCTGAAGTCATTAATCACTAGACGATCATTTTAGTTCGTTCAATACGTAACTATCTGTCTTCCTGCATTATAATTAGCAATTTTACAGTAAAACGTTCGGAGTTTATATTAACCCTTTACTGGGAACATGAGTTTAAACTACGTAATAGGGAACATCGGTCTATGGGACCGCTATTTTGAATTATTGATAATAAAACCACTTCTAACAAACAACATTTTATTTTAATACCAATATCAAAAGACTGATATCTTACGAACTAGAAAGAGTTAGGTGTAACAGTTATGTGTATTGTCTATCTTATTATAAGTAACACTTATGTCCTGTTCGGAGCACAATTTCTGCATACCTTCACAGAACACTATAAACATATAGGATCCGAGCATTTGATGCATTTATAGCCTGTCTTGCGCTTCTTGGTGTAGACAGAATTTGTAAGTCTTTCTTTTTTCAAGTTTGTCCTCCGCAGAAGGTCTCACAGACCGCTACTAATAATTACGACTTTTTAAGAAAGCGTTAAAACAATGAAACAGAACTTCTTGGTGTAGATAGAATTTCTAAGTGTTTCTTTTTTCAAGTTTGCCCTCCGCAGAAGGTCTCACAGACCGCTACTAATAATTACGACTTTTTCAAAAAGGCGTTAAAACAATGAAACAGACGCTCCTATAGACAAGATCGCCGCATGTGCCGACACAGCGGGAACTAATAGGGGACTACTGGGAGCGGTGGGTCGCTGAGGGAGTGGGAAGGGGGGGGGGGGACCGACTGGAAGCATTTCTAAGAAACCATAGCGGTCTGTGAGACCGATGTTCCTGGTAAAGGGTTAATGCGATGCGATGGTCGTTTCTATACGGCAAAAGATGGTCGCTTCTATAGTTTGCGATTTAGATAGTTTAAAATACAAAAAAATGTTATCTTAATTTGTTTTTACCACAACCATGGCACTCTAGTGGGACTTCGGAAGTGAGCTCGCCTTAACACAGGGGTGCCTAGTAAGGCATACTCGGTTACACTTTGCTTAGCATAATAGAAAGACAAACATTTGTGTTTAATGTATGCGCTAAGTAAACTGGGCTCAGACAGATGTGTATATAACTTTAGAAAGTTAATTGGCCCAGCGGGCAGCCTCGCGCCCTGGCTACCAGATCCCGGTCGCCTATCAGCATCTCCGAAATGTTTTTGTTTAATTTTACGTTCTTTGTTTTTTAGTGGTAGGGGAGTGGTATTTGATATCGGTAGGGTATCTCAAGAGGAAACGATGCTGCGGATGAACTAGCCCGTAAGGGCTCAGACACACCGGCATACGGACCCGAACCTATCGTGCCCCTACCATACTCGCACATAAACAACCAACTTGACAACCAATACAAACAAATACATCAAACACACTGGAAAGAGATAGACACCTGCAGACAAACCAAAGAAATAGTAATGGAATACAACCACAAACTTACCAAAACACTTCTAAGGACAAAAAGGCCCCAACTACGCAAACTAGTGGGACTGATAACAGGACACAACGCACTAAACAAACACCTCTTCAAAATGGGCGGAACGAATAGCCCTATGTGCAGAGCATGCATGGAGGCGGAAGAAACCACAAAACACATTCTGCTAGATTGTAAACAGGTAGAAGTATACAGGACAAAACACCTTGGGACCCCAGGCACCCTGCGCGAGGCGGCAGGAAACCTGAAAGCCCTGCTGGCTTTCGTCGAGGAGCTGGGGTGGGTGGAATAGCGCTACTCCCGTTACACGCCAAATAGGCACACTGGATGTCGACTTGCGGAGGAACGCCCAGTATAACTAACTAACTAACTATCGGTAGGGTTTGATAGTAGTAGCACCTCCTTAGCTCATAAAATGAAAATCATCATCGGCCATATCATTGTAGGCTCTATGTCTTTAACACCTCCATTCCTCTCTACTCTCCCTTGAGCTGTTCCCCCATTCTCCCTCATCTCCATTAAGTTCCACCTCCCCCCTATGCCTACCTCCCTTTCTAACCTCCCCGCGGGGGTAATTGAAATTAACGACGCGGGTAGCCGTGTCTCTCAACCCTGCAGAATATTTCATCGCGCGTGAAATTGTCGCACGGTACGCAGCAAACGCACAACAAAGCACACAACCGCGTACCGCACTTGACGACCCCGCGCGCGGGTGCGGGCCGCGTCGCAATGCGAGGCGATAATCGCAACGGGCGGCTAATGGGGTGATTATGATGATGATGATGCCGGAGACCTTCGAATTAAGCTCACCTAGGTTGATAGCGATAGCGGACGAAGACGGCGAGAGAAAATGACAACCCAACTAGCAATGTTTTTTTACCTTTATCCTTTAAGGTGGGCAACGGCCCAACTTAATATCAACTAGAGTTGTCAACTACAAAGGCCAGCCCGTCACCTCAGGAAGTTTTAACGATTAGTCGTTCTATCTCCCTGGAGTGAGCGCAGAAGACTTGGACAAAACAGTCTACCGTCCAGCTCCGCCACATGCCCGTAAGAGGCCAACGCCTTAACCGCGAGATAGTCAGGAGTGTTACCAAGCGGGCTTACACTCACGCCCTTACTTCCAATTGCGACCAGATTACTCCAGTCTCTCGATTGGTTACGAGTTCGAGGTCGCTTGCGCGGTCCTCTCCCTTACGAAGCGGTGAAACGGTGTATACCGAATCTATCGCGGACCACGGCATCCTTTGCCCGGCTGTTCACCCAGGATCGGGTAGCCGATGGTCGTTTCAAAAGCAGTCGCCGTAAGGTCCGCAACCACCCCCGCTCTACAGGAAACAGTACTGCTTCCAGACTCCCCCGACTGTTAGTCAGAGTGCGCAATCGATTAGCTTATGCCGCACGGTGCGCAGACCATCCAGGAGCGCCAGAAGGTTGATTCCCAGGGGAAACTAACCATAAGGCCAGAGTCCTACCCAGGCTCGCACTTCATGCGTGGAGGCCGTCGGATAGGTTGACCCGTGAGTGTGACCAACCCTGAACAGAATGGGTCTTCGTGGCCAACTCAGCAAGGGCCCATTAACTCCCATTTTAATATCAAATGGCAATTATCTTACAGTCAGCCGACTTTCTATAACATCACGTAGCAGTACTCAGGCGGTCACCCATCCAAGTAATGACCTGTATATCTTCGGTGATCTGACGGAAACCAGTGTTTCAACGCGACTACGGGCGTTAGAAAGAGGTGACAAAGTTGTGATAAATGAAAACCTTTAAAAACAAACAGTGATTTAAAAGACATAGAGAAGTAACCGCTGATTATATATGGATCGATTAATAACACTGTTCAGCTATATAAGGATGTATAAGGACTTTAAACCTATCACATACAGGTGTACATATTTGAATTCTAAGTTTCAGCATATTTAAAAAAATTCTCAATAATAAATCTTAGTTAAATAATAAATTTAGTGAATATAGTGCAATTCTAAAGTCTGAATTCACTCGCAGTTAATACAGGACGCGTCCCGTAAGTACTCGATTTCCAATTGCGGCACTGCAGCGAGAATTATTAAATCGACTTCTAAGATATTGCAATATATGAGTATATCGGCGACATCGGCAATACATAAGTTATCAATTGTTTGCATTTAGTATTAGTCTGAGCTGTAGGTTACTATCGGGGTCACATGAGGCAGATATTGAACGGCCATCAGATATGATGGTTAGCTGTGAATATACTGAATAAACAGTCCCCGACCATACAGCGGCAAGTTACGAGAACGCAGTGATGCTACACAAGTGTAATGAGTATTGTGTGTCATGGCGAATATGTGCCGCCAGTAAATAAGCACATCTATCCCTGCAGTTGACAGCTGCGCATGCAGTAGACCTAAGAGTGAAGGTCAAGGAGACCAGTAGAGTTGAGGGTCACAATAGTTACTTCGGTAACACAGCGATGCGGAAGGCAAAGGTAAAACCAGCGCATAACCCCTTTCCAGGAAAATCATTTTGGCTGAGTACAATAAAACCATGGCTCTCAATCCCCGGCGGACCTTAGATGGGCAAAGGGTGCGAAGAATCCCCGGGGGTTAGTCATTAGGATTGCGACATGGAATGCTCAAATTGTTCCGCGCCGCAACATCACGGGCCCAAGTGGCCATAATCACCGCCGACCTCCTATAGGAGATTTTATTTTATTTTTATTTTATTTACTTTATTTTATTCGGTTAACAAACAGCGAACTTATATATAACAAATACAACATATAACAATAAAACTATGACTAATTATATGTTAACACTATTAACCGTTAATACTATGTGTACATTACATATCTCCGCTATTATACCTTATTTATACTTACATTTCTTTAACAGTGATTTACGGATAGACAAAGAGAAAGAACAAAAAACAAATGAGAATGAAATTTTAAGAATGAATTTTTAATATTATAACTATTATTAATTATTTTGTACCAAAAATATATTTTTAAAAATATTACAAAAAACTATTCATGTAAACCGTTTAAGGGATTAATAGTCATTAGATGAAATAGGGAGGTCAAAGGACTGATAAGACTTTTTAATCGCTTCTTTAAAGTGACTTTTACCTGATGAAGAAATATCAATGTACGCGAATCTATCATTATACGTTGTCATAGCCCTATTTATTAGGGAATGCTTCGTATAATTAGAGTTATATCTTTTTACATAAAACAGATGCGGTTTCCGGGTAATACGAGGAGGAGCCAGAATAGATACCTTTTCGACCAGATACGCACTGTCAAAAATATTGTTAATTACATTGTACAGAGACATCATATCGTAGGTTGTACGCCTATCTTCAAGACTATCGAGTTTAAAGAGAGCTAATCTATCCTTGTACGATTCGGCAGATTTATTTTCCCTAAAGCACAAGTGTTTTAGGATTTTTTTTTTGAATACGCTCGATTCGTTGCTTGTACAAGTTGTATTGGGGGGACCAAATACAGGATGCAAATTCTAGTATACTACGGACATAGGCTCCATATATTACTATCAAGGTGGATGTCTCGGAAAATGGCTTGCACGCCCGTAATAGAAAACCTAGCGATTTATATGCTCTGGTGACAATAATTTCAATGTGCTGGTCGAATTTCATTTTGGAATCGAGTAAAACCCCCAAATCTCTGACAATGTTAGTCTCCTTAATGTTATCGGAACCAATTTTGTAATCGTAAAGTATTTTATATCTGTTTCTCGTAAACGAGATTCGATGGCACTTCTTGACATTAAGATCGAGCTTGTTCAAAACACAGTATCCGCTAAGACGGCTCAGATCATCCTGCATGCGTAAACAGTCGGCCACTCCTGAGATAACAGAATAGACTTTAAGGTCATCCGCGTATAGGATAAACTGGCATGATTTAAAACAGGAACCGATATCGTTAATAAGAATAAGAATAAGATATATATTGAATAAGAGCGACCCCAGGTGTGATCCCTGTGGAACACCCGAAGGAATCGAAATAAAGTCTGATTTAAAGCCACCTACGACGACAGCCTGTTGACGATTATGAATGTAAGACGTGAACCATCGTAACAAATCACCGTGTATACCGAGTTTCTCAAGTTTAAGTAATAATATAGAATGATTTACCCTGTCAAATGCTTTTGAGAAATCTGTATATATAACATCAGTTTGCATCCGACTGTTCATGTTATCGAGGATTTCGTTAGTGAATTGACTTAGGTTCGTGACTACAGATCACTTACTCATGAAGCCGTGCTGATATGGAGAAAGAGAATTGGAAACGGCGGGATAAATCTGATCGTATATAATTTTTTCGAAAACTTTACTAAAAACCGGAAGGATTGAGATGGGCCTATATTGCGATATGTTATTATTTAAACCACTTTTATGTATTGGTACAATGAAGGCTTCTTTCCAACGAGAGGGAAATGTACCTTCATCCAGTGAACGGCGGAATAACAAGGCGAGTGGATGAGCTAATTGGCTTGCACAGTTTATAATATAGGTGGGAGGAATTCCATCACTTCCAGATCCTTTATTCTTGTCTAGCTTGCTTAAATACTTGCCGATAAATCTCTTGTCAATGGTAATTTTGGATTTACTACTTGTACTGCTAGGGTAGTCTTCAGTGGAGTCAGGAGCTGGAACAGCGTCTAGTTGTGTGCCCCTGTCAAACACCGATTCGAAGTACTTAGAGAACGCTTCGCATATTTCATCGCCTCCAATGTTAAAGTCCTCGTAAACCATGCCCTGAGGTAGCGCGTGGTGACGACGGATACTTTTGACATATGACCAAATTTCCTTCGGGTTGTCCCTAATAGATGTTTCGCAACGGCTAATATATTGCTGGAAGCAGTCATCTCTCATTGCTTTTTGCCGGGCGCGGAGCAGGGAAAATGATTCATAGTCTCGGGCGTTGCCATAATGACGCCACTTTCTATGGTATTTTGATTTCTCCTTAATGAGTTTAATGAGGGATGCAGTAAACCATTTGGGATACGAGGAATTCTTACTTCTGCCTTTCGGAACATAAAGATCAATAGATTTATTTAATATTTCATAGAAATTGTCGACTGCATCATTTATATCGCAGTTGTGAAGCAGGCAGTCCCAGTTGGTTACGGAAAGGAATTCATTAATTTGTTGATAGTCTGCCTTACTATAAATTAGGACTTCTCTTGGGAGCTCTTTCAGTGCCTGAGATTTCTGGTCTGTTAAGACCATGGCAAGCGATGGGTGATGACAAATTTCTCGACTTAAGAGTTGCGAACAGTGAAGGACATCGAGTGATATATTTGCCAAGACTAGATCTAGAAAACGTCCATTGGAGTTTGCAATGCCATTGTATTGAGTTAGACCTGCGAACATAACGTCATCGACAAAGGCTGAAGAAGTGGTGTCTAGAGAGCAAGCTGGGTCAGATAGTATTGAGATAGCTTGGTCGCCATCATCTGTTGGAGACCAGATTATTTTAGGCAGGTTAAAGTCACCCATCACAATGAAATTGTCCAACGGGAACTGCTCGCGTAAAGCACAAAGTAATTCACCAAAATCTTTAAGCAAAGATGATTATGTGTGACTACCTGGCACGTCGCCAGGAATGTATAATACAGCGAGATGCGTATCTGTACGTGGTTGTATGCCCTTACCCGGAATTGTTACCCAGATACACTCAATTCCAGCTCTGGTCCACTCGGTGCGTCTAAAAGTGCACAAAGAACGGCGAGCAGCAAGGAAAACCCCACCTCCATATAGCCTGTCGCCGCCAGTAGAGGCGTCTCGATCAAATCGGTGAAGGTCGTACCTTGCATCCACCAACTCCGCATCAAAGAAACCGTCTGTTAGCCATGTTTCGCTGATGGCCAAGATATCGTATTCATTCGTCAGGACATTGTGTCGAAATTCGTCCGTTTTTGTGCGCAGTCCCTGCACATTTTGATAATAAATGGTTATATTATCGAATGTCGTTATGGAACCAGACTAGACTGAAAATTAATATTCTATTAACGAATGTGAAATGTCTCTTAAACCCATAAACAAATAGTATACATGAATTTACACGGCATAAACAATGATGTGTGGTACAAATAATAATATGCTTACATATCTCGTATAAAATTAAATTAGGTTGATATATTAAATATATTTTTTTTCCTAGAAAGAAGACGATAGATATCTCTTTCACATATGGATCTGACGTGACTGGGAAGCAACCGCAACAATCTTCTTCAGATCTTCCTCCGATGAGATTGTGATCACTGGAGCATTGACCGCACGCCTGACGAAAATTCTGCACTGACGAACCCACACGTACTCGAAACCTTGCTGTTTGGCCCTCAGTTTTGTTTGCCTCAGGAGATCTTTGTTTGCCGCTGTAAGATGTTCGTTTATATATATGTTTGTTGGTCTCCCAGGAAACCCCAAGTCTGCAGTAGTGATTCCAGCGAGCGAGCGTATTCCGGCGATGATCTGGTCCTTAGTAGAACGTCGACACAACTTTGCGACAATAATTTTGGGTCGCCCTTGTTGTGGATGATGTGGTTTGACACGAGAGACAAACTCGATGTCTTCAGGCTTAACTTGAACATTGGCCAGTTCAGCGATTTTAAAAATTACAAATTGCAGATTTTCTTTAGTATTTTCAGGTACGCCTGTCACCTGTATATTCGATAACCTACACCATTGATCTCTTTCATCGGATTGGTTTTTTAGGGCATTCAGTCGGGTTTGCATGAGAGATGGCACTTTCAGACGATACGCGTGTACTAGGTCGCTTTGTATAACGCATAAAACGCAGCTTTAAATTATTCCTCACAATAGCGACTATAGAGCCATTATTTTATATAGCAGGTTTTCATGGTACCATAAAAAGCAAAGTTGAACTAACGTAGCTTCCTAAACACTAATACAGCGCTTTTTTTAACACGCTTTTATTAGGTCCACCTGTATGTAACTATGTAATGGAATCTAAGGTAACTAATTTAACCATCTTCCAAGGGTCGTAGCGTCATGAAAATTGGCAGCTGTATGTAGTTCTGATGACAATACAATAATATGGTACTGTCGAACTGATCTGTTGATGGAGTCGGAAGATATGAACTGGAACTTCATGATGGAACATCGTATCATAGCTGAGTTTGGACTTGTTAGAAAAGTCTTGGAATGAACTTTGACCACGATTAGGTTTCAAGGTCTGATGATGAAGCCGGAAGATAGACACTGGCATTCCATGATGGAATATCGTATCATAGCCGTGTGTAGGTATGTGAATATCGTATCATAGCCCAAAAGCGTGTTTTTAGTGTTTTTTTTTTAAACTATTAATTTATTATAATGGGCACTATCGCAGCTGATCCGTAATATAGTAGACGTCATTGCAGATTTAATCCATCACATGAACTTAAAATACTTCCGCTAATACCGGCGTTTAAAAAACAAAATTACGCCTTCATTAACAGCGATATAACTACAATACTTTTCCTATTGTTGCCAACATTTTTATTAACAATTGTATCCCATGTACGATGTTATAAGCATTTCATTATAATAGATTTCTGTTCACCCCAGTATTTCATGTTTCTCGCATACAGGGATACACTATAGGAGTTACTTACTTTTTTGCACCATAAAATGCAAAATGATTTATTTAATAATCAGTTTGGCCAAGCCACAGAGGTCAGAAACCGCTGCGCTATATTTATCCTAATAAAATAACAATATAACAGTGTTTTCGCAAAACATTTGACACAAGCGACAATACGCGTATTCTACCCCGTTCGTTTTCGTCTTTATTTACGTTCAAAGAGAATAGAATGTTATCACACCGCTCGATTCTCTGTTGCATTAAGCTGACCTCTCACTAACCCGTCAATAATACCCGGTCATCAGTTTATCTTTATTTACTTTTCAACGCCTGCAATAAAATATATATTTCTCATTATTTTAATTTCAGACTCAATTATTATAAGGAAACTGATTAAGTACTTCAATATCTTGCATAAATTACTTTAATGGATTTGCCTATTACAAGTAGTTAAAACAAATTACCGAAATATTACGTATAAGAAATGAACGCTGAAAGGTATGTTGCAACCCTATACAATTTATCTTGTAACCCTAATTTGGTTATTATAAAAATACTTAGTTAATTTGTAATTATGTTTAAAAAAGTAATTACGATGCTGTACACGTTATATAATCATATTGTTAGTACGTTGCCTTCTTTACAATGACATTAAAAACTCAAATACTGCTTATTATACTGGGAAGAAATCGCTGAGCAATGACATAATACTGTTACTGTCTAAACTTGTCTAATGATATAATTAGTAGGTGCTAAACCATATAGGTAATAAGAAAATGTATATGGTATGTTTTCGATAATTGTCTTTTTGTAATGTTCCTTTATTTCTGAAAGTCATGTTTTTTTTCTATGCTCTCTTTCGAGGTTTTAATATATGCTCTCTTTCGAGGTTTAATTAACACCTACCGGTTCCCTTTTATTTTGTGAGCAGGGTTTTATGCATCTATCTGTCATTAGCGTGATTCATTATCTCTATTTTATTATTAGGTATCATTATTTATTTATCTTTTACGTGTGAATATGTATTCCTGATGCCTTAATCAGATAATATCGGTGGTAAGTAAATGCACGCATTTGTATGTTTTTTTTCTAATGTTTCATTTCTTTTATTTTTGTAAAAAACATGTGTATTTGTTCTTTACTTCCTTTTAGAGTACATTGCCTTTCTTTTTGAATGTTTATATTTTTTTCTGTTTTAAGTTAACTTTTGGTATTATTCTATTTAGAATAGACCTATGACAAATAATTATGGTTTGTAAAATTGGCACCTACTGTTTCCTTTTTATTTTGCGAGCAGGGTCCGATGCATTTATTTGCTTCTAGTGTGATTGAATATCACCAATTTATTATTATTATAATTATTATTTAATTTTTCTTTGTATAAATATGTCTGCCCGACGCCTTTCTATCCCTAACCTTACCCATACGCCCTTTCCCTTTGATGAACTGAGTGACACCGACTTAAATAATGTATTACTAGGGGACGACACGACCTTGCTGGGAGATACTTCCATAATGGATACGACTAATATTTCCTCAAGATCAACCGACCAAATTCTACGTGACACACTTTCTTACAATAAACATTCGTTAAATATATGCCATTTGAACGCGCAAAGCATTCCGGCTCATTTTAGTGAATTTTATGCTCTTTTTTCCAATCAAACTGTAGATGCTTGTATGATAAGCGAATCATGGTTAAAACCGTCTTTACCATCGTCTCTATACAATTTACCCGGTTATAACCTGATTCGCAATGATCGGACAGCTCGCAGAGGTGGAGGAGTCGCTATCTACCTAAAAGACCACTTTTCGTATGAAGTTATTTGCAAATCATCCGTCGGTAGGAGCCCTGCTCCCGAATATTTATTAATTCGCGTTACCATGAAAGATACGAGTATTCTCCTTGGAGTATTTTACATTGCACCAGATAACAACAATTATTTTGACGAATTAGAAAATGTCCTACACGAATATCTGCCAAATTTTTCACATGCTCTCTTTTTTGGCGATTTTAATACATGTCTTTTAAAACAAAATCATAGATCCTCAAAACTAACAAGATTAGTGTCCTCTTTAAATCTTTCTTTACTTCCGCTGCAGGCTACACACCACAGCGGAAACTCCCACACTTGGCTCGATCTGATAATGACATCTAATCCCCGGCTCATCAACTTCCATGGTCAATTGACGATCGGCGGTTTCTCAAACCACGACCTTCTATATGCCTCGTATAAAATCCATTGCTGTAAATTACCCCGTAGGTTAATTAAATTCAGGGATTTTCGGCGCTTATACAACGAAGCTTTCTGTCGCGACGCCTGGGAACTTGACTGGCAGGATGTTTTCCAGAGCCCTACCATCGACGAGAAACTTGGTATCTTTAATACGAAGATCATCAGGCTTTACGACAAGCATGCCCCTGTGAAAATTGCTAAAGTTCGACATCAATCAGCTCCCTGGTTCAACGATTCCATCCGGCAATATATGTTGAAGCGCGATAGAGCCAAGTCTAAGTTTAAGCGTAATCCTTCAGCTGACAACTGGGAATTTTACCGTACTTTAAGAAATCGTTGTAACCAACTATGTCGTAACGCAAAAAAATGTTACATCTACGACTCGCTTGCAAACTGTACTCCCAAAGAAATGTGGAAAGTGCTGAACCGACTTGGAATTGGTAAATGTAAAGGACCCGTAGATCCCAATGTAGATATAGACGTTCTTAATAACCACTTCTCAAAGTCACCGGTTCTACTAGATAATATAGCAAAGTCCCGTGCTACCACCCATATTGCCAATTCTAGTGTGCCAGTCAACCCGTGTAAATTTTACTTTGTTCCAGCTACTGTTGAAACGGTTTTACTAACATTAAACCAGATTAAATCTAAGGCCGTGGGAACGGATGGTCTCAGTGTAGATATGCTCAAACGTATCATCCAATGTATTCTTCCAGTCGTTACCCACATAATAAACTCCTCATTAGAATTTGGTTCGTACCCAGCTCCTTGGAAAAATGCCTACGTTATACCCCTTCCTAAAATATCAAATCCTGTGCGACCAAATGATTTCAGGCCAATATCTATTCTCCCTGCTCTCTCAAAAGTGTTGGAGCATATAGTGTTCTCTCAGCTATCAGATTACCTTTCTGAATTCAATATGTTTAATCCCTATCAGTCCGGTTTCCGTCCCGGTCATAGTACTACCTCTGCCCTTGTCAAAGTAACCGACGACGCACGTAAAGCTATGGACCAGAGACAACTTACTTTGCTCGTTCTCTTAGACTTTAGCAGCGCCTTCAACTCTGTCGACTTCGACTTGCTCGTTGCACGGCTACAAACTCTCAACTGTTCGCAAACCGTTATTAATTGGTTCAGCTCCTATCTCAGAGCCAGACAACAGCGTATAAAAGTAGGCGATCGATCATCCGAATGGGTTAATCTAACAGCTGGAGTTGCACAAGGTGCGGTTCTGTCCCCGCTTCTTTTCTCAATTTTTATAAATCCTATCTCCAACCAAGTTCGTGGACATACTCATCTGTATGCAGATGATGTCCAAATATATAATCATTTCTCTCCCGAAAACATCAATGCCTCGATCGCCATCATGAACTCTGATCTTCAGGCCATTTGTGAATGGTGTGCGCTGATGGGTCTACTAATCAACCCTTTGAAATCCCAGGCTATACTCATTGGAGGTCGTAAATTGCTCTCCAGAGTAAATGTAAAATCCCTTCCGCTTTTAAAACTAAACGATATCACCATACCATTGTCGCAAAAAGTGAAAGATCTTGGTCTAATTATCGATGAACATTTCTCCTGGCAACCACACGTGGACGAGGTAAGTCGTAAAATATTTGCTAGTTTTCACCCTCTGCAAACACTCAGAAGATTTCTTCCTATGGACACAAAAAAATCTCTTGCACAGTCTCTCCTCTTGCCTCTCCTTGACTATGCAGATGTGGCTTATCTCGATTTATCAGAGGAACTGCTCAACAAACTTGAACGTTTGCAAAATGTATGCATACGATTCATCTTCGGTCTACGTAAGTATGATCACGTGTCCGACTATAGGGCACAGTTAAAGTGGTTGCCAATACGCCAAAGAAGAAATGTTCATATACTGGCTCTCCTATATCGTGTACTCACCCAATTAACACCATCCTATCTCCAGGAGCTTTTTGAACCACTAAGTTCCCACGGTCTCGTACTTCGGTCAGCCTCTGACAGTTTATTAAAAATTCCGAGTCATAATAGTGATTTCTATTCCTATTCTTTCTGTGTCCATGGTGCAAGACTCTGGAACGATCTCCCAGCAAATATACGAAACTCGCCTTCTTTACCATCGTTCAAGACTCACCTTAAGGATTACTACCTTTCTAAGAAGTAACCAGTTCTTCCCTTTCTCTCCTGTTCCTCTCCCAATTTCCTCTCCTCGGGCACTATTAGTCTTAAATTCTTCCACTTGTCTGTATGTTATGTAATAATCTTTATTTTCACTATGCGCGCATGTACCACTATGTTTAGGTTAGCTGTAAGACATTGCCATGTGGCAATAAGCTCGCCTTTTTTGTATACTTTTTTTAAGTGCAAATAAAGAGTTTATTATTATTATTTATTATTATTAACACTCACAAGATATGAAAACACATGGTGTGTGACGGGCGGCTAATGGTGTGAATATCATTATGATGATGATGCCCGAATACCCTCGAATTAGGCACTACTTGGTTGGTAGCTACAACCGACGTACGCAAAAGGAATGCGTGTAGAAATCACTACTGTGAGCAGGGACCAAGAGCAGTAGGTTTTCTTCGTATTTCAGATGGCGCTCGTGAGCTGACAGAGCATTGAACCTGCTTAAGATATGAGCATTGAACCTGCTGAATAAGACTCGGAGCGCCCTCTGAGCTCCAAGATACTTTAGAACAAACCGAGGACTCTCGTATCTCTCCTTTCACTGGTCGTCCGCCAGTGAAGTCTCCTTCTATACTCCGTAATATGGTCATACTTTCTTATGTCTATATTAATATTATAAATAGGTAAAGTTTGTGAGATTGTACGAATTAATCTCTGGATCTACTGAACCGATTTTGAAAATTCTTTTACCAATAGAAATCCACGTTATTTGTGAGTGTCAAAGGCTATATATTAATCCGGAAAATTAAAAGACTTTTTCGTGGTAGTCGGATTTGCAAAGTAAGTCGGAGAAAAAACGGTCTAACGAAAACGTTTCTAACTAACGCTGCCTTAACGATGAGAGATATATGATTAAGTTCTGGAGAAAAGTTGTAGAGCTTGATAATGCCTACAAAAAAGTCAGCGACAGCATATGTCTAACACAAAAAGTAGTATTTTATATTAAAAAAATAATTTAAATCGTTAGGTCATGTTTATTGGTCATATTATCAACAATTATGAATTCTTATCAAAATATGTAAATTTATCGTCTCAAGTGTTTAAAACAAAAGACTTTTTTTTACCTTTTACTGCATAAATGGTTGAAGAGATAAGACACTCACAAATAAGACACTCACAAGAAGACACTCACAAATAACGGTAATATAGTCAAATTGGCATGCAAATACATACATACATATAACCCTTCCTTTGGCAGTCAGGAAATAAATCATAGCACTCAGTACTAACCGAACCATACTCATAATTTCATCACAAGTAAAAAGTTTTACCGCCCAACGACGTGGGCATGGGTCAGATAGTCATAAATAAAACGAATGCATTTAGCAGCATTTAAACTCTGTTGATTAGATCTTCTGTGATGTCGAGAATGGCAACATCTGAATAATTAAGAGGAGGGAGGAGAATAGGTTGGCAGATTGTGATTTGTGGCAGATGCGAAACTCGTCATCATCGAGTCTCCATTCTTTTTAAATTTTAAAACTAAGTCGGCTCACCGCTCCGTTCTTCATCGTGACTTCCACACACTATTAACCCATCCATGAATAAATTCCTTTGTAACTAGTTTGACCCTCGGTCGCGCTAGTTTTTGCACCGAGTATATCCGCCGTTTGACCTTTTCTACTCTTGAATAGGGGTTTAATTTTAGTGTTTCGCTACCGTAATGAGAGGGAAATTATTTTATACGACATTATATTGCGCACCCGGGTTGGGGCACTCATTCCTTTGACTAGTTCGCGGATCATGAATGACGTGCTTTTTGTGTTATATTTCTCCCCCTCCTCTCGCGAAGTAAAAATTCAGCTATCACTTTTGCCCGCGACATTTTCGCGCGTAAAATCGACGCGAGTCGACGACCTTGATACAAACGACCATAACTTGTAAACCACTATACGGATCATAAAAAAAATTACTGTAAAATGATCGCCTTGAAATTTGACATATAAAAAAATATAACCTGGAAATTGGGGGAGTCGGCCGTTGGTCCCGCAAGGGATGTTAGGGAGTTACCGGGTTAATGATATGCGTTTGTATGACATAGCGAGGTTACAGTTTTGGCGACGCCATAGACAGGGCATTTAGTCACACAAGCGCGCACACGCATTATAGATGGATAGATAGAGAGATAGAATTTTTATTTCGATTTCAATTTCAATTTATTTCCAAAAAAAAATCTTAACAGATTGTAGAAACTTAATATTTAGGTACATTTAAATTACAGTCTATTAGTCCGTTTTTACAATATTTACATTTATCACCACGTACATACAGTTACTTCATTATTGCTTTTAGGGCATCAAAATCATTTTTAAGATTTATTTACTAAAACCACAAATTAAAATAATCGATACAAATAATCAAGAAATTAAAATCAGAAAAGGTCAGAATAATAAAAAAATGCTACTTAAAATTGTCAAAAAAATGGCCAAAAAATTTTAAAAATTATTTAAAATTAACAAAAGTAAAAGCTTTGTCTAATAAGAATTCTTTAAGTAACTTTTTGAATAAGCTTTCCACTTGAATTGTTTTTAAACTTTCCGGTAGCCTGTTAAAGTAATATGGCCCGGAGTATTTTGTGTCTTGCCTTGCTGTGTTTAGTTTAATACATGGTATAAAAATGTTTAGTTTATTTCTCGTATTTTTAGTATGTGTATCTGAAAACTTTTTATAATGTGTTTCTTTATTCTTAAAAAACTCAGTCAGTAACTTAAAGAGATAGAGTGAGGTTAAGGAGAGGATTCTTAGCCTTTTAAAAATGGTAGAATTATTCGAAGTAAACTTACAGTACTTTCCGAACGTCTTATGTTTCTAGACATTTATGCCTTGCTTGTAGGCTTTACCATTGATTACTTCACTATATAATCAATGGCTTTACGTAATAGTAATAATAATAATAATAATAACACTTTACAAATGGTTTTCATAGCTATGTTACACAAAAACGACGTAAAAAATGTATCGCTTAAAAAATCTTTAATCTTATAATAGCCTTTAGAGCACAAAGTATCTTTAACATTTTTTCTACATTTAATGTCTGGTTAAAGGGTTAGTTCCTCAGGCAAAGTGTTATAAAAGCGAACACCGTCTCCAATGAAAGATTTACTCACTTTTGCTAACCTTTAGCCCGTGATGGCTAGTTTATTTTTGAACCTGGTGTTCCTATTGTGAATGTCACCCAACCTACGGAACCTGTGCAAGTTTTTACGAACATACATTATGTTATCGAATATATACTGACTATAAACCGTCAGAATATTGATCTCTTTAAATTTCTCTTTTAGCGGTGCTCGGGAGTTTAAACAATAAATGGATCGTATGTCTCTTTTCTGCAAAGTAAATATCGTTTGCATATCGGCTGCGCGGCCCCAGAGCAAAATCCCATACGACATTACACTATGGAAGTAGCTAAAATAGACAGTTCTGGCAGTAGCTTCATCAGTTAGTTGCCTTATTTGAAGTACCGTAAATGCTGCCGAGCTAAGTCTTCCAGCTAATAATTCATTATGAGGACCCCATTGAAGTTTATTGTCTATTGTAATTCCTAGAAATTTTGTAGGATTTACAAACTTTAGTATTTCACCGTCCATAACAATATTAATGTCAGAGTCACTAACGTTACGTGAGATATATTTAATGCACTTAGTTTTATTAGAATTCAAAAGCAAATTATTGGCGGTGAACCATCCTAAAACTTTTGTCAGTGTATTTTCTACTTCATCATACCTATCGACATCTAGGCTTTGGTAACTTGAAGGTATCCAAGTGCGTTTTTAAAAACATGTTAATTTTCGTGAACGCTTCGACTTTTTACGACCACTTAGTTATACACTCTCTAAAAGAGAGTCTGGCGAGGGTTTCTTTATTATGAACATCAGTCAGATGTGTTTTTTCGTGGAATTATAGAATCAATTATCATGCAAAAAAATCAACATAGGGAAAATGAGAGCAATGAGTTTGTATTTTGTCTAATTTCTAGATCCCGCCAAACGCATTCCTTTCTTGATAATCGAGAAACCTTCAACTAGGGTTGTCGACTACAGCGGGCGAGCCCGTCACCTCAGGAAGTTTTAACGATTATTCGTTCTATCTCCCTGGAGTGAGCGCAGAAGACTTGGACAAGACAGTCCACCGTCTAGCTCCGCCCCAAACCCGTAAGAGGGCGAGATAGCCAGGAGTGTTACCCAGCGGGATTACACTCACGCCCTTACTTCCAATTGCGACCAGATTACTCCAGTCTCTCGATTGGTTACGAGTTCGAGGTCGCTTGCGCGGTCCTCTCCCTTACGAAGCGGTAAAACGGTGTATACCGAATCTATCGCGGACTGTGCCCGGTTGTTCACCCAGGATCGGGTAGCAGATGGTCGTTTCAAGAGCAGTCGCCGTAAGGTCCGCGACTACCCCCGCTCTATAGGTCACAGTACTGCTTCCAGACTCCCCCGACTGTTAGTCAGAGAGCGCAATCGATTGACTTATGCCAGGAGCGTCAGAAGGTTGATTCCCAGAGGAAACTAACCATAAGGCCAGAGTCCTACCCAGGCTCGCACTTCATGCGTGGAGACCGTCGGATAGGTGTTGACCCGAGAGTGTGACCAACCGTGAATAGAATGGGTCTTCGTGGCCAACTCAGCAAGGGTCCATTAACTCCCCGAGAAAGCTTTAGATTGGATTCTGGATGTCGATTCCCTGAAAGGTTTACTTAATTATGGTGGTAGCCTTTTAATTTGGGTTTAATCTGGGTTATTCTCCCGTTTCTTCAAATCCCATATTTCACAGTTCCATACAAGCGGAGCCACTAATTGGTCATGCGCCGTCCTCTGAACAGCTCCACCGAGCGGAATTAAAATCAAACCAAGATATACGAAAAGAATGAAACATTGCCACTCTCTTCCAGCGCGGTGTCTGCGCTGCGCGGGCTCATCTGGTCTCAAATTTTCGAGAGGACGGTCGGGCTTTTTCCATTAAATTTAATAACAAAGTCGGAATTTATATTCGCCATTATCCGCCACGCACACTTTTAATTTTGAATAACGACCGTAGGCTACAATGAAGCGCCGGCGAAATAGGGCTGCCATTAAAACTCCGCCAAATCAGGAAAATTATTTTTGCTGTAATTTTCAATTTGGTTTTATGGGCGGTTTTGTTGCGAGAGATACGTCGAATTTTGGCCGTCGTTCGATTATTAAGAGGGGAGCTTGATTTCGACGCCAAAAAAAGTTCTTCATGTTTTTTTTTCAATTTAGTTGAAATTTATTTATGAATCTTTTACCTCTGGTATAGCTGATAGTTTCAGATTGCTGTAAGTGTAAGAAACTTACTACTTTTCCCTAATAAAAACTTTAAACGCGTTTTTCTCAAAACATAATTTTTCACTATTGCGCCTAATTCTATTGCTTAAAAAAATCTTTTTGACGGATCGAGTTGTTCCAGAAATAAAACAAAATAGTATTAAATTCTCCTCTATATGAACTAAATAAAATGTGTTATATATATATTTATTTTTACCACAAAATTTTGGAGCGAAAATCCATTTTATTTCCTTTTAAAGAATTAAAGGAAACTTTTAGTTAATCTACAAAATACATAGGTATGTAGAAATTGGTCACAAACCCGTAAGAGGCCAACGCCTTAACCGCGAGTTAGCCAGGAGTGTTACCCAGAGGGCTTTAGATTACTCCAGTCTCTCGATTGGTTACGAGTTCGAGGTCGCTTGCGTGGTCCTCTCCCTTACGAAGTGGTGAAACGATGTGTACCGAATCTATCGCGGACCACGGCATCCTTTGCCCGGCTGTTCACCCAGGATCGGGTAGCCGATGGTCGTTTCAAGAGCAGTCGCCGTAAGGTCCGCGACCACCCCCGCTCTATAGGAAACAGTACTGCTTCCAGACTCCCCCGACTGTTAGTCACATCTTGGGTTGTCGACTACACCGGGCGAGCCCGTCACCACAGGGAGTTTTAACGATTAGTCGTTCTATCTCCCTGGAGTGAGCGTAGAAGACTTTGGACAAAAGACAATCCGCCATCTAGCTTCGCCACAACCCGTAAGAGACCAACGCCTTACCGTGAGATAGTCAGGAATGCTACCTGGCGGGCGACACTCGCGCCGTTACTAGCAATTGTGACCAGATTTCTCCGGTCTCTCGATTGGTTCCCAGTTCGAGGTCGCTTGCGCGGTCCTCTCCCTTACGAAGCGGTGAAACGGTGAATACCGAATCTATCGCGGACCATGGCGTCCTTTGCCCGCCTCTTACCCGGGATCGGATGGCCAATGGTCATTCCAAGAGCAGTCGCCGTAAGGTCCGCGACCACCCCCGCTCTATAGGAAACAGTACTGCTTCCAGTCTCCCCCGACTGTTAGTCACAGTGCACAGTCGATTGGCTTACGCCGCACGGTGCGCAGACCATCCAGGAGCGCGAGAAGGTTGTTTCCAAGGGGAAACTAGCCCTATGGCCAGAGTCCTATCCGGGCTCACACTTCATGCGTGAAGGTCGACGGATGGGTGTTGATCCCTTGAGTGTGACCAACCCTGAACAGAATGGGTCTTCGTGGCCAACTCAGCAAGGGCCTATTAGCTCCGTCAGTTACTCCCATAGTTACAATACGTATACCAAATATGTACATATTGAGATGTCAACCACAACGGGCGAACCCGTCACCGCAGGACGTTTTAACGATTCATCGTTCTATCGACCGTGCAGTGAGCGTAGAAGACTTTGGACATAACAAATCCGATATCTAGCTACGCCACAACCCGTTAGAGACCAACGCCTTACCGCAAGTAGCCAGGTATGTCACCTGGCGGGCGGCACTCGCGCCCTAACTACCAATTGTGACCAGATTTCTCCGGTCTCTCGATTGGTTCCGAGTTCGAGGTCGCTTGCGCGGTCCTCTCCCTTACGAAGCGGTGAAACGGAGTGCACCGAATCTGTCGCGGACCAAGGCGTCCTTTGCCCGACTCTGAACCGGGATCGGATGGCCAATGGTCATTTCAAGAGCAGTCGCCGTAAGGTAGACAACTACCCCCGCTCTATAGGAAACAATACAGTTCCCAGACTCCCCCGATTGTTAGTCGGAGAGCACAATCGATTGGCTTGCGCCGCTCGGTGCGCAGACCGTCCAGGAGCGCCAGAGGATTGTTCCCAGGGGAGACTGGTTGACCCAGTGTCCTACCCAGGCTCGCACCCCATGCGTGGAGGCCATCGGATGGGTGTTGACCCGTGAGTGTGACCGACCCTGAAACAGAATGGGTCTTCGTGGCCAACTCAGCAAGGGCCCATTAGCTCCCAAATATGTACATATTGAGTTGTCAACCACAACGGGCGAACCCGTCACCGCAGGACGTTTTAACGATTGTTCGTTCTATCGACCGTGCAGTGAGCGTAGAAGACTTGGGACATAACAATCCAACGTCTAGCTACGCCACAACCCGTGAGAGTCCAACGCCTTACCGCGAGTGAGCCAGGAATAAACCCGGCGGGCTCGAGATACTCGCGCCCTCACTACCAATTGTGACCAGATTTCTCCGGTCTCTCGATTGGTTCCGAGTTCGAGGTCGCTTGCGCGGTCCTCTCCCTTACGAAGCGGTGAAACGGAGTGCACCGAATCTGTCGCGGACCAAGGCGTCCTTTGCCCGACTCTGAATCGGGATCGGATGGCCAATGGTCATTTCAAGAGTAGTCGCCGTAAGGTAGACAACTGCCCCCGCTCTATAGGAAACAATACAGTTCCCAGACTCCCCCGATTGTTAGTCGGAGAGCACAATCGATTGGCTAGCGCCGCTCGGTGCGCAGACCGTCCAGGAGCGCCAGAGGATTGTTCCCAGGGGAGACTGGTTGACCCAGTGTCCTACCCGGGCTCGCACCCCATGCGTGGAGGCCATCGGATGGGTGTTGACCCGTGAGTGTGACCGACCCTGAAACAGAATGAGTCTTCGTGGCCAACTCAGCAAGGGCCCATTAGCTCCCAAATATGTACAGTTTAGAGTTTCAAGGCGATAGGTGAGGGCAGCAAACCCCGCCCACCGCCCGGGCAGTTATAACGACGAGGGTCGTCTTGTCTGCCCGGGATGTCGTGCTACGACAACCCTGCGCGTACCAGAAGGGTAGAACGCGCAGGGGGTGAAATAGGGTAAACCACCCCCCCCGTACCGCCCCGAGAACCCATTTATTTATAATAATAAAAGAATTTACAAAGTAAAAATTTACAAAAATAATACTAAATTTACCATATTCACAAAATAAAAAAAAATAAAACAACAAATAACAAATTTAGGGCCGGTAAGTGGGGTAGAGGACGCTCCAGAAACGATGATGGTGGAGGCGCACGGTCCGTGGGCAGGTCTCGGAGCAGCCACGGGGGGGAGGAATCCCTGGATCCTGCAAAGAACGAAACGCCCTTCGGGGCGGTAAAGAGACGGACACAAAGACGGGCACTTCGGGCTGGAAGTAGCCGCCGAATCACGCCACCAAGGAAGAGGGTACCCCCTGGGGGGTATCCCGAGGCCTCATGCTTTCCCAAGAAGCCACCCAGTGCTCCACAAGCTCGCCAAACGACTGGAAGCAGCTCCTACAACTGACCAGATCCGGGTACCAAATCGGAGAGCGCCCAACGCACGCGCCCACTGCATCCATCAATTTCTCCCGTGCAGCCGCTAGAATTGGGCAAGACCAAATTACGTGTTCCGCAGTTTGGCGACCATACCCACAGGCGCATCGGGGGTCATCGGCAAGTCCAAAGTCAAATAGTTTGGCTCTGAACTCTCCGTGGCCCCCAACCAGCTGCGTGGTATGGTGGTCGAACCGCAGAAACGAATTTGCCATCCGCACTGCGACGGACGGGAAAAAGCAATGGGTGAGGCGGCCCGTACCCCCGGCGTCCCATCTAGCCTGCCAGACACGCAAGGACTCCACCCGAATCAGGCGGGCAAACTCCCCAGCTCGGTGCGCCACCGGGTCGATCGACAGGCCATGAAGGACTACCGGCTCGCCCCGGCGGTACCGCGACAACGCCGCACGCTCCAGAATCTCCAGGTCAATCGGCAGAACGCCAGCGATGACGGGTAACGCAAGAGTGGACGTCGTTCTGTACGCCCCGGTCAGGGCCACGAGAGGGATGCGCTGTCCGCGCAGCAGCGCGACACGCGTCGCCTCAGGAACAGCAGACTCCGTCCAAGCGCGTGCGGCATAAGTCGCACGCGGGACGAAGACGCCCTTATAGATAGTCATGACCGCCGGGAAACGAATTCCCCAGTCGGCCCGACTCGCTCCGCGGAGCGCAAAGAATAGATCCCGGAATTTTTCGGCTGTAATCTTTGCGTGCGAAAGAAAGGAAAGGGAAGCCGTAAGCGTCACCCCCAGGTATCGAACGGTGGCCGGGAAGGATACCGGGCGACCGTTCATCCTGATGACAGGGTTCCGCTTAAGATGTCCCTTCAGGAGAAGCGCCTGAGTTTTCGTCGGAGAGAAGGTGAGTCTGTTTCGCTGACCCCATCCGAGGATCAGGTCCAGCGAGTCAGCCACCCTTCTCTCGACCTCTGCGCGACTCCTGCCGCCCACCAGGAGAAGAGCGTCGTCTGCATAAGCGCTGACGGTGCACCCCTCCGGGTAAGGTAGACCGAGGAAATCATCAAAGAGAATGTTCCAAAGGCTAGGACCCAACACTGACCCCTGTGGACAGCCCATGGTCGGGGTTTTGGTGACGCTGGTCGGGCCGTACCTCAGAGTGACAGATCTGTCTGAAAAGTAGCTCCTCACTACTTTCAACAAATTGTTCGGGCACAGGCGGGCGCGAAGCTTGCATATAAGCATCGGCCACCACACGTTGTCGAATGCACCGGAGATATCCAAAAATACGCCTACCACGTAGCGGCCGTCGTAGTTGCGGACCCAGTTTTTCGCAAACAGGATGGCGTCCTCCGTGCTTTTCCCTCGGGTAAAGCCAAACTGACGCTCGTTCTGGGGAGACAGAGTCCTCTCCAGCCGTTCGCGCACAAGCACTTCGAGCACCTTACCCATTATGGGAAGGAGCGTGATGGGCCTGTACGCTTTCGGATCCGAGCGCGGCTTGTCGTTACCTTTGGGAATCACCCGCAGGAGGCCAGCCTTCCACCATAATGGGAAATGACCGTCCCTAATGCATTTCTGCATCAGGACAGTCACCTCCCATCTTGCGAATTCCCACACCCGCTTCACTATATCAGACGTAAAGTTGTCTATCCCCGGTGCCTTTCTGCGCGATAGCGACCCGATGACGGTGCCGACCTCGTCCGCTGTTACCTCTGACAGATCAGGTACGCGCGAGTCTACGGCACTAAGCCGCCGCAACTGCGCGTGGTGGGGATCGTCATTGTCATTCCGATCCGATGGACACAAAGAACCGAGGAGAACTGAAAGAGTGCCTTCGGTGTCAAGCGGGGCGGAAGTACCCTCGACAATGCTAGAGAGGTAGTTCCCACCCCGCTTGGCACCTTTGTCGATGACGTTCTTCATGTCCCATGGGTTTGCATTCCCAACTTCGCTAACCCATGTACGCCAGGAATCAGTCTTGGCACGCCTAATAGCGGCGTGGTAGACGCTCCGAGCCGATCTCAGGGACTCCCGAAGTACCTCAACACGCTCAGGGGGAAGAGAACCCCTGCGGACTTCCCCCATGCGGCGGTACGCTTGCCGGAAGCACCTGCGGAGGTCGGATATTTCCGGAGACCACCACGGGGCCGTAAAGCCGCCGAAGGGCCTCCTCCGACCGAGGACCGACTCGCAGGCCGAGGCAACTGCCTCATGAAGTGCAACACTAAGTGCCTCGGCCGAATTGGAGTGAGGGGACGGGAACCGGGAGAGCCTCTCACAGAGGGACTCCCCGAAACGGTCCCAGTCCACATCCGAGGTGCGGTACGCCCATTCCGAGGGGGACGGGGGATTCACACGGCGGCCAATGTCGAAGGTCACTAGTCTATGGTCTGAGGAAGACGACGATTCGTGGACGGTCCAGTTCATCATCTCCCGGGCCCAAATATGTACAGTCAGCACAACTCAGATTTGGTCTCATCAGCTCAACCCTTCCAGAGCCGTTTATCGTATAGGCTCGGCAAACTACTAGTAACGCCGCCGGCGCCGTTTAGGCTATGGCTACGGCCGGCCGTATTTGCGGGAATTATGTTATAATACGCGTTGTCTGCGAAGTATTACCAACTCTAAACCCTTACCCGTGAACCAACCGATCTTAATACACTACATTCAATGAATAATTAGTCGCTCGCTGGTTGCCCGCGCGTAAACAAATACCGTTTTGTTTGTGACATTGGTTTGAAAATCAGAAAAGTAGGTACATTTTACTACACATCTGCCCAACAAAAAACGAGTGTAATGTCTTTTTTCTACCATAACTTCTAAACGCTTAAATCGATTCAGAAGTGTCTGTACCCTTGCCGGGTTTATCGTCATGTATGCGTCTAGCATGTGTGTTTAGCCGCAATTATATTAGGGCCACGCCGCGTGTTGCAAGGCTGTCCGACGCAACGGGCAGGTGATTATACTACAGTGTCGTGTCGCCGCGCGTGCTGACGAATTTTCGTGTCAGTTCAGTGGTGGCCGTCATCGTTCGCACTTGTCTACAATATTTTCGTCCGACTCAGATATGGATGCGAAGGAAAATATCGCCTACCTACTTATGTTAAGCCTACTGAAAAAGAAAAGAAAGAAGAGGAAATATCGACTTTGACTAACAGTTGGTTACGAGTTCGAGGTCGCTTGCGCGGTCCTCACCCTTACGAAGCGGTGAAACGGTGTATACCGAATCTATCGCGGACCACGGCATCCTTTGCCTGTGCAGTCGCCGTAAGGTCTGCCACCACTCCCGCTCTATAGGAAACAGTACTGCTTCCAGACTTCCCCAACTGTTAGTCAGAGTGCACAGTCGATTGGCTTACGGCGCACGGTGCGCAGACCGTCCAGGAGCGCCAGAAGGTTGACTCCTAGGGGAAATTAGCCCTGAGGCCAGAGTCCTGCCCGGGCTCGCGCTTCATGCGTGTAGGCTGCCGGGTGGGTGTTGACCTGTGAGTGTGACCAACCCTGAAGAGAATGGGTCTTCGTGGCCAGTGTCGACGGTCTGTGCTGCAATGACGGTCAGTGCTGCAATGGAAATGCGTAATAATATTTCACGTATAACCGCCTCACATCCAAGACGTCAAATTCCCTAAAAATCTTCGAATAGGGGCTTCAATATTTAATTAAGGCTTTGATTCCAAAGAGTTGTAAATCATTATTAATTATTTTTGACCGCCTCTCGTAATATAAAAACTTACTCTACTCTCGATTTTTATTTAAGATCTCGTTGTATAAGATAACAAAGCAAAAAAAGGGAAACCGACAAATATGGCAACCCTGTCCTTGAAGGAAATTGTTTCGAGAGATCGCGCGGCCCCCCAAAAAAAGGCGAAAGAAAAGTGCGGCGGAGACTTGTGACCTGTGGGGAATACTAAAAAGGTATGGCGCTGTCAAACAATACAAAACTTTCGTCGGTTTCTCCGACCAATAACATGGCAAGGGAAAATTATTATTATTGTCAATTGAAACGGGTCCCCCGTGAAAAGAAACAACTACATATGACATTTATAGAGAGGGTATGAATGTTAAAGTAACGAAATAGCGATGGAAATAATCGAGGACCCACGTTGGGCGACAATTTTGCTGACGTCTATATTCACAATTTGAGATTCAGATCAATGCAATCGAGACACTTTCGACTATTTCGATTATATAGGATTGAATAAGGTGACATGTTTTTTGATCGATTTTACGCAGACTACTTTTAATACCACCATTGTACATATTTCCTGTCTGCAATACACTCTGCAATAATACTGCAAAGGACTTCGTTCTTTTCCAAAGTCTAACTTACATGGCAGGCGAATCATAATTACTCCAAATATATGTACCTTAAGACTACATCAGTCGATTATAGGAAAAAAATCGGTTGTGTTACTCCAAGACTTTCCCGGCAAGTAGACAGGCATACATAGGAGACAATCAAATTAAAATTTCACCACGTAATATTGGTCCAACAATGCATATATGTACCGAATTTCAAGTAACTTTCCGACACAACACAATATCTCTTTATTTTTTGTTTATTTTACTCACGATTTTCCAAGTCTTTTCTCTTTGTCCCGGGTTTCGGCACCAGATGTCGCTACGGACGCGTTGAAGAAAACCCACGCTTTTGCTATCAAAATATCAATTTATTTCCATCACATTTTCCCTTGTATTATTCACAACACGAAGTAACAGCGTGCTTATAAAGACCGGCAGCGCCCTTTGTTAATACATTTCACAATATTATCTGACTTGTACATTTCTCTTCTTAATATACATCAATGATTTACCCTTTCACATAAGGAATAATCACGAAATTGTATTGTTTGCTGATGATACTTCTTTGACGTTTAAAATTAGTCGAAAATTGTACAATTATGACGAAGTTAACAATGCACTCTCGAAAGTTGTTAATTGGTTTAATGTAAATAACCTACTATTATATGAAAAAAAAACCAAAGTGATTACATTTTCTACACCTAATGTTAAGCAGGTACAAACCAATGTAGAAATAAATGGAACTAGACTGTAGCCTGTTGCTTCAACTGTGTTTCTAGGGATAACAATTGACTCCAAATTACAATGGGGACCACAAATTGAGAAAATGTCAGGAAAACTTAGCTCTGCGGCATACGCAGTTAAAACAATAAGGCGGCTAACTGATGTAGATACAGCAAGAATAGTATACTTTAGTTACTTTCATAGCATTATGTCCTATGGGATTCTTCTCTGGGGTAGCTGTGCGGACATCAATAACATCTTTATACTACAGAAACGTGCTGTAAGAGCTATATATAAACTTGGTCCTCGAGTTTCACTTAGAGAAAAATTCAAAGAGATAAATATTCTTACTGTTGCATCACAATATATGCGAGATCTGTTGTATGTCCGCAAGAATATTGACAAGTTTAAAAAAAAAGCGACACTCATAATGTTAATACTAGACATAAGCATAACCTTGTTGTACGTGCTACTCGTCTCCACAAAATAAGCAATTCTTTTTTGGGACAATGTATACGCTTCTATAACAAACTTCCTCATACTATTAGAGAACTATCTGTAAATAAGTTTAAAGCTACCATCAAAGCAAAATTGTATAAAAAAGTATACTATACAATATCTGATTATGTAAATGACAAAACGGCTTGGGAGTAAGGCTTGGACGCATCATAAGAACATAAATTAAAAATAATATTTAATTGTGTCTATATGAATAAACAACATTTTGATTTTGATTTTGATTTAGACATTTAGCCTAGTCAAATAAGGAGTTTCAAGAGAAATAATTGGTAATAGATTGAAACTTGGCATATATGTTATTTGATGCGTACTGTTAAACATACTAAAAGTCCCTACTCTACCCTTTGAGCTAGAACCGTCATCTTGGAAAAATGGCGCTACGATTCAGTTTTTCGCTTATATCTCGCTAACTTTAGCGATATCGGAATTACGCTTAATGTAAAAAATAAAGGTTATAAAATTTTCTGCGAAAATGTTCTATACATTTTTTCATATCATTTATTATTAATTTGAAAACAGCCTAGTCAAATGACCATTGACAATCAATCTGGGGATTTAGTGCAGCATTTTGAATGGGAACCCTGCCTTTTGCTATTAAAGGCTCATATTTGCACAATTATTTCTTAGGTGGTCTTGAGTGGATTTAAACCTGGAAGAATGAGAATGAGAATGAAATATTAATTTTGAGCCCCTCTGAGACGATTAGGATCATTTCCAGACTGAAGTATGTAGTAGTGCGGTGTCGACTACAATGGGCGAATCCGTCACCCCAGGCTGGTACAACAATATGTCATCGTTCATGCAGCCGTGAGATGAGCGTAGAAGACTTAGAGACAGGACAATCTACTGTCTAGCTCGCCAACAGCCCGCTAGAGACCAACGCCTTACGGCGAGGCACCGGGAAAGGTAAACAGCGGGCAGCCTCGCCCCCTGACTACCAGTTTTGGTAGGATATCTCCGTCTCGAGGAAATCTTAAGGATACCTACATCCTCCCGACTGGTTACGGGTCCGAAGTCGCTTACCTACGCGGCCTCTACATGTTGTATTACAGCGGTAATTCAAATTGAATTTATCGCGGACCTTTACGTGCTCTGAGTGGCCCCAAGGTCCACAAGGTCATTTCAAGAGTGGCATGACAACAGGTCAACATCCACCCCCGCTGCTTATCAGACAGTATATTACCATAGTCTCCAGACTCCTTCAGCAATTAGTCAGAGTGCATAACCGATTGTCGTCGCCGAACGGTGCGCAAACCGTCCAGAAGGGCCGTGATGCAATCTCGCCAGGAGAAACCGGTCCACCAGCTTTGAGGCCTCAGACGCGAGAGCCTTTTCCGGGGTAGCCTTCCGCACGAGGAGGCTCCTGAATAGGAGCTGAATCGTGAGTTGAGCCGATCCGATAACAAATTGGATCTTGTGGCCCAAGCCATTCGCTACCACGGTAGTATGTATGTGTGTCTGTCTGCTGCGTGTCTGTCTGTGTATCTGTGGGTCTGTGCGTCTGTGTATCTGCGTGTATTCCTACATGATAGCGCCCAAACGCTTAATCCGATTGAGCTGAAATTTGGCATGCAGGCATCTCTTGGTCTTGGCAAGAGTTGTGGTTGTAAATCGGTCTCAAATTTCGATCTCGAAATATTGGACTCATAGACTCAAAATATACTCGACTTTTAGGCATGAAGTTTGATACACAGATGCCTTGTTGGGCAGTAATCACATAGAATTTTCGTCGACCATTATTTTGCGTAAACTTTTTTTACTTTTCATTTATCTATTTCTTGATTACATACACATCCAAATGCACGAGCAAATAAAAAGAAATGTAATTTACAATTTAGGAATTACCGTTACATGTTACATTTAGCCGTAATTTATACCGTCTAAATTTAGGTATACATACAACTAGAGCTGTCGACTACAACGGGCGAACCCGTCACCTCAGGAAAATTTTACGATATTGATCGTTCTGTCTGCCGTGAGATGATCGCAGAAGACTTAGGACAAAACAGTCCACCGTCAAGTTCCGCCGCATGCCCGTAAGAGGCCAACGCCTTAACCGCGGGATAGCCAAGAGTGTTACCCAGCGGGCTTACACTCACGCCCTTACTTCCAATGCGACCAGATTACTCCATTGTCTCGATTGGTTACGAGTTCAAGATCGCTTGCGCGGTCCTCTCCCTTACGAAGCGGTGAAACGGTGTATACCGAATCTATCGCGGACCACGGCATCCTGTTTACATGGAATCGGGTAGCCGATGGTCGTTTCAAGAGCAGTCGCCGTAAGGTCAACCACCACCACCATCTCCCCCGACTGTTAGTCAGAATGCACAATCGATTGGCTTACGCCGCATGGTGCGTAGACAGTCCAGGAGCGCCAGAAGATTGACTCCTGGGGGAAACTAGTCCTACCCGGGCTCGCGCTTCATGCGCTGAGGCCGCCGGATGGGTGTTGACTCGTGATTGTGACCGACCCTGAACAAATGGGTCTTCGTGGCCAACTCAACAAGGACCCATTAGCTCCCTAGAGCCCAGGTTAAATAGCGTATACATTATACAGATATTTATTTTTCTAATAGACTAAGTAAAGTGTATCCTAGCCCGCCTTGCTAGGCACTCCTGTATTAAGGCGAGCTCATTTCCTGAGTCCTATTGGAGTGGCACGGTTATGCCAGAATAAAAACAGTTTATATTGTATATTGTAACTAAATATTTTTACGTCATATAAATGCGAATACCGCCCTTTGGGCGTATTGGTGGCTGTCGAGTCGCATTCATACGAACTTCGTTTTTAACACGCTTTTATTAGGTCGACCTGTATGTAACTAACTATGTAATGGAATCTAAGGTAACTAATTTAACCATCTTCCAAGGATCGTAGCGTCATGAAAATTGGCAGCTGTATGTAGTTCTGATGACAATACAATAATATGGTACTGTCGAACTGATCTGATGATGGAGTCGGAAGATATGAACTGGAACTTCACGATGGAACATCGTATCATAGCTGTGTTTGGACTTGTTAGAAAAGTCTTGGAATGAACTTTGACCACGATTAGGTTTCAAGGTCTGATGATGAAGCCGGAAGATAGGCACTGGCATTCCATGATGGATTATCGTATCATAGCCGTGTTTGGACCGGCTTTTTTTACGTGCATTTATATAAGCGTGTTTTAGTGTTTCTTTTTTTAAACTTTTAATTTATTTTTCTGTAATACATATTGCCCGGATAATAGGATAGACAAATAAATTCATAGCCAGCAAGCTAACATGAGCGTTGACCTGATTTACAGGGGTTCCGGGGGATATTTTCATAGATTTCCAATGAGTAAAAATTAAATTAAATTTGTATTATATTCGTGTTTCTAGATTACTTTAGGACACTTTAGACATCCTTTTACTTTATATTTACAAATATGACTAAAATATATAAACCGATAAAAAGCCTTAATTCACTGGCTTCGATTTGAATAAATTAAGGCGCTTTGAGATAAAGAAATAACATTTTCAATATAGTAAAAAAAGCGGGTGAACTTTAGAGATCTACGTAATAAATGCAAATTAAAACGATAATATTGACGTCTATATAACTCCACTTTAAACCTCATATAAAATTATGCATAAAATCGCTGAGTTCCTCAATACGAACACAAGTAAAAATGGTAATTACGAGTGTTATTCACCAAGAATAGCAAAATGCAAAAATAATCAATAAACCGGGCTAAAGGAAGGTTACATAAACCCAAAAAAACAATGAATTTCTCATAAAATCAACAGTGAATTAATAACAGCCCCGCAACAATCGTCAACATTCCCTTCGGCTACGTAACGACCAAATTTGGTTGCACATCAGAACACCGTTGACTACGTAACGACCAATATTGGCGACTTGCTCCCGGAGCGCACAGTAATATTATTTTCTAATTCGAACGTATCCTAACATCCATACCAAATATCTCATTATTACCATAGACGGCCGCTAAAATAATTTCGTGCGTCATTGAACGAATATTTCTGGTAAATTTCCAATTGTCAATGGAATTTTGTGTGTTTTTTTGTGATGAATAGCTTTTATCGCGGGCCTACTAGGCCAGCGCGGCGACCGAATGAAGAAATTTCTTAACGAATATTAATGATTTTAAACTGATAATTACGTCTAAACGAGTACTGCTTACGATTTGAAAAAAATATATGTTAAACAAGAACATTTTCCTAATATTCTTAGCTTTGAATATTTTAGATTTTGTTTATATTACATAGTGTAATTAATTTGTGAAATTAGGTCTAACCGAACACAAAAACGACTACTACGCAAATACTATCTGGCGTATTATTATGAAACCTGCACCATTTTAAAGATAATTTAATTATCTATCTTTTTATCTACGATTTTTTCGAATAGTAGTTTTTTCGAAAAATATCAGTTATTTTTGCTTTATCGAATAAAAAAATCGTGCGCGGCGCTCTATCGGAAGACGTTTAAATTATTCCGAATCATTTGCTTCCGCAGCCGCAAATGATTCGGAATAATTTCAACGTTTTCCGATAGAGCGCAGTTATCTGACATCAGAAAAAATAAAATAAATAAAATAAATAAATAATTATAATTGCATAAGTTGTTAAAAAATGCTATGAAATAGCTTTACCGCGGCAGTCCCCGAGTGCCAAACGTATTATTTTTTTTTGTGTGTTTTTTTAGTGTTTTCGGTTGGAATATGAATATAAATGTTAGTAAATTTGATTCCAAAACACTTTATTAACCGAATTCAGTGATTTTATGTACATTTTATTCCAAGTTTACCTGTTTTTTTGAGTTGAATAATTGGGTGCGGTTTATCGCTATGGCGTCATTACTAATTATTGAGTTTTTTTTTGCGATAAATAACTCTACAATTGCAAAATGTCTGCCTATTTCGTTGACAAAATACATATAATAATGTTTTTCTCTGGAATATAGGAAGTTTTCGGCGTATTTGTAAATTAATGAGGTTATTTTTTTCGAGATTTTTATTCGAGAAATCATCAAAATTTTTATTGGTTTTATGAGCTAATATCTAAATATTTTTGTATGTAAATATGCAAAACGAAATATTAGCTTTGATAGATAATCTAATAAAGATCACGATAGCATTTACAATTTCTAAATAGCGTTCCGTATTTTTCCGAAAGACAAGTACAAGTTAGAAATGCCGTTTTTAGAATTTCTCATATTTATTCATAATTATCTAATTGTTTTACAAAATGACATATCAGTATTCTATATACGAAATTTCAATGCGATCATTGCACAGTTATTCTTTTTATGTTTGCTGTAGTAGTTACATAGTTATAGTAGTTTTTGTCGAGCGCGGCGATATTGCAAGAAATTCCAATAAATACTGGCATCCGCTAGCATCCGCTGCTGTCACCAACGGCTACCCGCTTTTCTTCCGTGGTACAACGAGAATGGTGATTAGGCGGGATAATATAGAATTTAATTTGAGATAAAATTGAAATAACATTATGAAAATAGAAAAAAAGAGGAAAAAGAAAAAAACTATTTAGAACATGTGTGTATACGTGTGTTCTTGGAAGTAAGTGTTTGAATTTAAAAAGGCAAAGGATAAAGAAAAGGAAAAATAGAGGGTAAAATAGAAGGAGAAGAAGAAGAAAGGAGACCACTTATCTGCGTAACTGTGGTGTTTCTTCCTGTTGTCGGCAGCCGGGTATACAAGATGTGACAGAAACTCTTGCACAATCATGTTGATGGAACACTTACAGAAATAACTATGTATTATTCACTTGTGATAGCTTTTGATCGCGCACGGTGAATTTTTATTATTTTTGCCTCTCTCTCTCAAGTCTCAAAATAATAAGGGAAATGAAAGCTCTATACATAATAATATAAATACAATAAATACAAAGGTAGTAGACATGGAATTCACCGACCAGAGTCGGGCGATTCTCGGTCACGACACTCGTAGCCAACATAGCCCTTCCTGAAGTCCGTTTGACTATGATCCAAAAGTCATTTGTGTATTCGGCCTTTAAACTCTTTAATAACCTGCCAATAAGGGAATTAGTACTAAAAAATATTCGAAGATAGAGTTAAACACTGGCTCATTAGACATACTATTTGTAAAATAGACGACCTTGAGAAAATATTACAATACTTTTAATATAGGTACATATTTATTATGAAAAATAATACCATATATCTAAGATACCTCTATTATTATTATAGTAGTAATATGTTGATAATATTTGATTATTCATTATGATTATTGTCGTTCTACGTATTGAGCAGTTATCTTTTAACTTCGCTCGTTGGAGCTTTGCCGAGGACAGTTCTTGTCCCCTCTGTAGCAATACCCCTTGCACAGCTAGACACATTCTAGCTGGCTGCAAGGTGGCCTTAGATCAAGGACGGTACACTTACCGCCATGACAAAGTTCTCGCTGTTATTCGCGAGGTAATTAGTCTCTCAGTGGCTCGTGCCAACAAGGGTTTGACAGTATCCTCCAAACCGCCAATACAGTTTGTGCGGGATGGCTCTAAAGGCAAAAAACATTTAACTACAAAACCTTTCTCAATAATTAAGAAAGCTACAGATTGGATTCTGGAGGTTGATTCGGTCTCTAAGCAATATAAATTCCCTGAAAGTCTCGGATGCACAGCCCTCCGTCCAGATATAACTCTTTACTCTCTATCTCGGAAGGTGGCCCTTATTGTAGAATTAACTGTTCCATGGTAATCAAATATCCCAAAAGACCACGAGTATAAATTAAATAAATACCATGATCTTGCAAATGCCGTAACCCGGAACGGCTTCACTGTTCACCTTCACGCGGTGGAAGTTGGCGCTCGTGGCCTGCCAGCTAAATCTCTATTTCACCTCTTTAAAGATCTTGGCCTTTCCAGAAAAATATTCAACTCTTTCTTAGAAAAAATACCTAAATCTGCGATTTGCGCATCTCAAATTCTATGGCTTCGAAGGGGGAGTGAATGGGTGGTAAGGTAAACATGTGGCAAGACAGCTGTCCTAAACCTACCACAGCCGGTTCGTAAGTCCGGAATCCACTGCTCACCCCCCAGAAGTGTAAAAAATAGTATTATGATGGGCCCGACTCCGGTCGGTGAATTCCATGGCAGCTCCGCTTATATTTATTATTTCGTTACTTTTGATTATTTTTAGTATTATTTTTACTGATTTCAAAAATAAATGAATTACCTATTTATTACATCTATATTTTGATCATTGAGTTTTAAACATTAGGATTGTGTACATTAGGTTTATGACATATCTAATTGTATTTATTTTGGATGAATCAAAAACTATTGACTATTGACTATTGACATCATAATCATTATTACACTTCTGGGAGCGAGCGATGGACTCCGAACTAACCACCGGCTGTGGTAGGTTTCGGGCAGCTTTCTACCCAAATGTGAGCGTTAATCTTACCACCCAATAATTCCCTCTTCGAAGTCATATAATTTGAGATGCAAAATTGAAGTTTTACATATTATCTTTAGGAAGGAGATGATGATTTTCCTAGAGAGACCAATATCTTTAAAGAAGTGAATCAGAGATTTGGCTGTCAGGCCATGAGCGCTAACTTCCACTGCGTGAAGGTGAACAGTCGCGAGACCGCATTCGCGAGATCGTGGTATTTGTTTAATTTGTGATCTTGGTATTTTGGGATATTTGGTTCCAATGTGACAGTTAATTCTACAATAAGGGTCATATTTCGAGATGAGAAGTTATATCTAGAGCAGCGATGCACAGACTTTTTCTACTTGAGGGCCGCATCACCTTCTTCCAACTAACGGAGGGCCTATGAAACAATGTTATGGTTATGGTCTTCGATAAATTATTTATTTTCTGCTTCTTTAAAAATTTGGATCATTCAACCTCACGTGTATCAATGTCAGAATAATAATATAACATATATCAGTGCCAATACAATAGTTAAAAAATGGAAAATTTTAGATTACAAATACGTATCATTGTTATCCATATTACAGTATAATATACTAGGAATAACATGTATTCTATTCTATTATCTAACTAAGAATATTCTATATATTTAACTAAGAATAAATTTTATTCTTAGTTAGATACATGACATTGTGTAGAAGACACAATTTTTTGTATGTTAGGGGTCACTTTAGTAGTGGCTAAGCGCAAAATGCCTTCAAGAGTTTCGTTGTTAAGACGATTTCGGTTCTTACATTTATTAGCATTATTCATTATTGAAAATGTTTGCGAAGTGCGAACGAGACGTCGGAGCGCTCGGCGAGCGTGTACAGTTTTCTACCTATGTATATTGAAAAAATATTTTTCAAATAATTTCGAGGACGGGGGCCGCCCACAAAGTGTCGGCGGGCCGAGGTCTGTGCATCGCTGATCTAGAGGAAGGGCAGTGCATCCGTGACATTCAGGAAATCTTTAATGCTTAGAGACCGAATCGACCTACAGAATCCAATCTGAAGCTTTCTCGATTATGAAGTCAGGCTTTGCAGTGGAATGCTTCGTACCTTTTTTGCTTTAAATATCCGGTAACAATTTACAAAGTGTCTAAGCCTTAGTAAGGAAATTGACCAACGAAAAACTGAAGCATTCCTCAAGAAGCACAAACAAGACGTCTGTCTGAGTGTCTGAGTGTATTCCTCCACGATAGCGACCACACGCTTAATCCGATAGAGCTGAAATTTGGCGGATTGTGGTTGAAATCGATCCACCTAGCTCACTTGTCGTATTTCAATTTCGAAATGTTAGACTTGTTGGGTCGAAACGACATTGATTTTTATTGGTCAGTATATTTCCGTAAACTACTATCCGCGCTCGTCGCCGACAAACTAGTAGTGTAGTTGACTCTAAATATATTCGACGTTTCATCGCCGCACAGTGTGAGCTCCTCCTTGGCTACTTGCCGGGAAACAATTTTGACACAACCAATGCCTACAGAGATTCTAAGTGCCTACAGAGATTCTGTCTCTTTCGTTGCGGAATACGACAGTTCTTTCCGCGGCGGATTCTTTTTAAGCCGCTGGAGCGGTAATTTGTCGAGGCGCGCAAATCCGTTAATGAAAGTCAAATAAAAGACGGCGCGCCACTTAAGGAAGCAAAGGCCCTCGACTCGGAATATTTCAATTAATCTTGTGACAGTTTTAATCACACGGCGGGATTTACGTCGACCGAGATTAAGGCAAACGGAGCCGCGGCGCGAGGCGCTGCCGCAGCCGCGACCTCCTATGACATTTAATTTAATACAGGTACGTAACACTCGCGGGTTTAACAATCATTTTAATGAGATATTTCATTAGCGGGATGTGAACGAATATCGCCCAGATGCCTGATGGGATCGAGTCGCAAGCATCAAGATTAGTTTACTTATTTGAGCAAAGCTAGAGGATACAACTAGAGCTGTCAACTACAACGGACGAACTCGCGGGTTTAACAATCATTTTAATGAGATATTTCATTAGCGGGATGTGAACGAATATCGCCCAGATGCCTGATGGGATCGAGTCGCAAGCATCAAGATTAGTTTACTTATTTGAGCAAAGCTAGAGGATACAACTAGAGCTGTCAACTACAACGGACGAACTCGCGGGTTTAACAATCATTTTAATGAGATATTTCATTAGCGGGATGTGAACGAATATCGCCCAGATGCCTGATGGGATCGAGTCGCAAGCATCAAGATTAGTTTACTTATTTGAGCAAAGCTAGAGGATACAACTAGAGCTGTCAACTACAACGGACGAACTCGCGGGTTTAACAATCATTTTAATGAGATATTTCATTAGCGGGATGTGAACGAATATCGCCCAGATGCCTGATGGGATCGAGTCGCAAGCATCAAGATTAGTTTACTTATTTGATCAAAGCTAGAGAATACAACTAGAGCTGTCAACTACAACGGACGAACTCGCGGGTTTAACAATTATTTTAATGAGATATTTCATTAGCGGGATGTGAACGAATATCGCCCAGATGCCTGATGGGATCAAGTCGCGAGCATCAAGATTAGTTTACTTATGTGAGCAAAGCTAGAGAATACAACTAGAGCTGTCAACTACAACGGACGAACTTGTCACCTCAGGAAGTTTTAACGATATTAGATCGCGTTGTCTTCGTGTGGTGAGCGTAAAAGAATAGGATGAAAGACTTAGGATGAAATCAGTCCACTGTCTAGTTACGCCACTCGCCCATCAGAGGCCAACGCATTACGGCGAGGCACCGGGCAAGGTAACCAGTGGGCAGCTTTGCCCCCTGACTACCAGTTTTGAAGGATATGTCAGTCTGGAATTAACCATGAGGATACCTCCTACCTCCTGACTGATTACAGGATCAAGAATGCTTGCGCGGTCCTCTCCCCAACGGTGATACGTTGTCTACCTAATCTATCGCGGACCAAAAGCATCTTTTACCAGGCTTTGAATGATCATATAGCCAATTGGTCATTACAAGAGTAGTTGACGACATGTCAACATCCACCCCCGCTGCTTAGGAGACAGTATATTGTCATAGTCTCCCGACTTCTTCAGTAATTAGTCAGAGTGCATATACCGATTGGCTATCGCCGCAGCGTCCGGTAGCGCCGGGAGGAACGCCTCCCGGCGGATGCTTAAGCTGGGCATTGACGGTCAGTTTTTCGCGTCAGTAGAACTGGCGTGCATCCAAAATTTGATCGTGAATGTCGAATCATCACTCCAGAGTTTTAACTGACGACACGCCACGAATATTTTCCGTGGCTACCATAATCCAACTGGCGCGTCGCGCCAAACTTACCATGAGTGCACAATCGCCAATCGGCAATCCAACGCGTCAGCTCTCTCTCAGCGCCCGTGGAGATAGCCCGTGTTGTGTTTTTGTTTTTGTCATGTCGGTGTCGTCGTCGTCATCATGGCGGTGTCGGACGTGTCATGATAGATTTCATCAAAAAATATAGAAATTCAGAATGTTTATGGAAAATAACCAAAAAAAATAAACGGTAGGTATCGACAAAAAGCTGTAGAAGATTTTATTTAGATAAAATATTCCAATTTTATTTAAATATTATTTATAAAATTGAATTAGATATTATAGAAGTAAGATTTCATTCCCGATGCTAAGAAACGAAGAGTGGCAGTGAATCTCTCATGAGGGTTTATAGCTTGTCTCATATTAGTATCTTGTCAATATATGGAGTTACAAGTTCTAGAATCTTAAAATATGTCGCTTCGTCCATCCTTAAATAGTTTTGCCAGTCCCTCGGTTCTAACGATAACTCATTTGAGAAATTGACGTGCGTGCATTGGCTCCTTTTTTAAGCCATTCTTTCATCCATTGCTTTCTTTTTCGTTTTCTTGTGAGTATATGACAACAAACAATAGCCGTAGTAAAATGGAATGTTTCTTCTTCGGAATCGGAATCCATTTTTATTCGTCCGCAAAGAGAAAACACGCCCTTCATGCGGCCGGGCCGGTCGAAAACTGAAGAGCCGGAGTGACGCCAGTGAATGGGGAAATCTAGTTGGCATAAAACCATTTGGAGTGACGCCACAGTTTTACGTTTACACTGACGCGAAAAACTGACCGTCAATGCCCAGCTTTAGGATGCAAAAAGGGTTTTGGGGATGGTGTTTGAGGGGGAGGGGGTTAGGAGTTTGCAGGAGGGGTTTGCTGCTTGCCGGAAAAGTCTTGGGGTGACACAATCTATTTTATTTAATATTTATTTCTTTTATTCAATTTTTCGCAAGATGCTGTAATTTCCTTTTTTTTTCAAATAAATAAACTTAAGATTGCATGCCATAATATATACGACCTTAAATAGCGTTGTATGGACCATGGCTGCCTCAATTACTTGGCTCTTATGTATGTAGGTGTATTTGCATATTTTTTGGAGTACATGACTCTATATCTGTATAATTGTTCGCTGATATTGTATACTTGGATATATACTTGAACAAGTATACTATGCTCTGTATATTTTAACAAGTCTTCATGCCTGCGACAAGATCCCATTAGACCTTCAGGCGATATTAGTAAACATCCCGCTAATGAAATACCTCATTAAAATTATTGTTTGGCCCGCGAGTATCGCGTACCATTAAATTTCATAGGAGGTCGCGCGGTCGCTTAATTCCAGTTTCGGCCAGATTTCTCTGACCCCCTGACTGGTTACGGGTTCGAGGTCGCTTGCGCGGTGCTCTTCTTGTGATTCGGTGTCTACCGAATCTATCGCGGACCACGGCATCCTTTGCCCGGCTGTTCATCCGGTATCGGGGAGCAGATTGATCGTGTCAAGAGCGACAACCACCCCCGCTCTATAGGAAACAAAGCCGTTTTCTGACTCTCCCTGTTATCAGGGAGCTAATGAGCCCATGATGAGGTGGCCACGATGACCCATGTGTTCAGGGTCGGTCACACTCACGGGTCAACACCCATCCGATGGCCTCCACGCATGGGGTGCGAATCTGTTTATTTATTTACTTATTTATTTATTTATTTATTTGTTAATATATCAAAATATGTATGTATATACATATACATACATATAATATGTCAAACTCAAAAATTTATTTATATATTTACATTTTACTTTAGATACACACACAATGTATATTATATGCTATAATTTCAAATTTAATTTTAGGCTATAATTTGTTGCCTACTCTTCTTTTCACACCAGCATGTTGGTTGACTGGAAGATATTGCTGTAGTGTAGCAATAAGTCCGCCATTGTACCTTATTTTATTGTGCAATAAAGAGATTTTCATTCATTCATTCATTCAATCTGGGTAGGACACTGGGTCAACCAGTCTCCCCTGGGAATCAAACCTCTGGCGCTCCTGGACGGTCTGCGCACCGAGCGGCGCAAGCCAATCGATTGTGCTCTCCGACTAACAGTCGGGGGAGTCTGGGAACTGTATTGTTTCCTATTGAGCGGGGGTGGTTGCCTACCTTACGGCGACTGCTCTTGAAATGACCACTGGCCATCCGATCCCGGTTCACATTCGGGCAAAGGACGCCTTGGTCCGCGATAGATTCGGTGCACACCGTTTCACCGCTTCGTAAGGGAGAGGACCGCGCAAGCGACCTCGAACTCGGAACTAATCGAGAAACCGGAGAAATCTGGTCACAATTGGAAGCAAGGGCGCGAGTGTCGGCCCGCCAGGTAACATACTGGCTATCTCGCGGTAAAGGCGTTGGCTTCTTGCGGGTTGTGGCGTACCTAGACGTCGGATTTGTAATGTCCAAAGTCTTCTACGCTCACTGCACGGTCGATAGAACGATGAATCGTTAAAACGTCCTGCGGTGACGGGTTCGCCCGTTGTGGTTGACATCTCAATATCTCCCTGTTATCAGTCGGAATGCACCATCGATTCACTGACGCCGCACGGCGCGCAAACTGTCCAAGAGCTCCCGAAGGACGATTCTCAAGGGAACTGGCCCGCAGGCAGAACTATAGTAGGTGGCGAACACAATAGATCAGCAATAGTCGCAGTGTTACAAGTCCCATAAGGACCTTCGAAAGCCCCACACAACAAATAAAATAAAAAAAAAAGGTCAGAGGGACGCATATTCGTTACATCGAGGAATTCGTCATAATGAGGTTCGTTATATCCAGGTTTTACTGTACATGATGATGTGGGAGGGAGAAAGTAGGTGAAAGACGTGACAAAGCGAGTCATTAAAATTCTGCGCGATACTCGACCGCCAAAACAATTTCGCGCGTCGAGTTACCCAGCCAAACTGAGCTGAGTGACATCGCGGGGTACGCCTTCCGCAAATATGTGCCATCGTCCCAGCAGCCGTTCGTTACTTATTTGCTCCTGGTTTCGCCCTCAAATTCCCAATACTTGCGAAATATAACCCAACGTAGGTGGAACAATAAAGGGCGACACGTGATTTTATATCTATACTAATATTATAAAAAGGTAAAGTTTGTGACTTTGTAGGAAGTAATCTCTGGATCTACTGAACCGATTTTGAAAATTCTTTTACCATTAGAAAGCCACGTTATTTGTGAGTGTCATAGGCTATACATTAATCCGAAAAATGAAAACACTTTTTCGTGGTGGAAGGATTTGCAAAGTAAGTCGGAGAATAACCGCTCTAACGAAAACGTTTCTAACTAACGCTGCCTTAACGATGAGAGGTATAATATATAACGATGCATATAATTTCCCTTTTACTGCATAAATAGTTAAAGAGATAATACGGTCACAAATAACACACTCAGAAGAAGACACTCACAAATAAGTAATTTTATCGTCTCAAGTGTTTAAAACAAAAGACTTTTCCTTTTTACTGCATATAATTTCCCTTTTACTGCATAAATTGTTAAAGAGATAATACGCTCAGAAATAAGACACTCACAAAAAGACACTCACAAATAACGGTATTATAATCAAATTGGCATGCAAATACATACATACATATGCAGTAAAAATATAACCCTTCTTTTCGCAGTCAGGAAATAAATCATAGCACTCAGTACTAACCGACCCACACTCATAATTTCATCACAAGTAAAAAGTTTTACCGCCTAACGAAGTAGGCACGGGTCAGCTAATTTGAAATATTTTCGCAGAGGACTTCCATCGATGCGAGCATGGATTGCGTTTCCCGTATTCGGCTCGAAGGACCAAAACGTTTCCACAGTTGTGCTATCTAGTACACTTTAGGGCTGTCATTTGCAACTGGCGAACCCGACACCTAAGGCTGTTATAACGATATAGATCGTTTTTTCAACCGTCAGGTGATTACACAGAGACTCAGGGACAACACAGTCGACAGTCTAGCTCCGCCAACATGCCCGTAAGAAGCCGACACCCTACCGCGAGGCGCTGGAAAGTGAATCCAGCGGGCTAACCTCATGTCCTTACTACCAGATTTCTGGTCACGGTTTCGAGGTCGCTTCTCTCGAGGTCGGCCTCTACGTGACGTAAGCAGTTATTCAGATCGAATATTTTGCGGACCCTGACGCCCTTTCCCCGCCATGGTCACTCGGGTCCGATATATAGTACAACTAACTAGAGTTGTCAACTACAGCGGGCGAGCCCGTCACCTCAGGAAGTTTTAACGATTAGTCGTTCTGTCTCCCTGAAGTGAGCGCAGAAGACTTGGACAAAAACAGTCCACCATCAAGCTCCGCCACATGCCCGTAAGAGGCCAACGCCTTAACCGCGAGATAGCCAGGAGTGTTACCCAGCGGGCTTACACTCACGCCCTTACTTCTAATTGCGACCAGATTACCCCATAAAATCAATCTAATTGCTAGGGCATAGTAGATATATTTGAGCGATTTTAATTCTAACACGTTCCGAAATTAAAGACTATTGCGAAATAATCTTCATTCGTTTTTGCAACAAATGATACGAATCAAGCGCATACCAGTTGATCACAGCGTCGCTTTGCATGGATAAACTTGCTTTTCAGTAACTTTTCACTCGTGGTATTATTGCACTTAAAATACTTTACACATACTGTATTTGCACTTATTAATTAAAATACAAAAAGCGACCTTATCGCCACAAGGCAATATCTTGCAACTGACTTGAACATACAGTGGTGTAAAAAATATTATTAAGAGCCCTATCACATATTTTTTCCAGAAAGGCAAGAAAAGTGGATTTTTGGCGTTCTAATTCCAAGAAATGAAGAGATTTCTACAAACTTTAATTACTGAATTACCTGGACCATTTCTTGATGTTGACCATAGCGGCCTTTAATTTTAGATATAACGAATATTATTTACTTATTCAGCCCATTTTCCGAAAGTCGTTATTCGTAAAACGCTCGGAAGGCAAACTTTGAGCTCCTTAATACAGTAATATCACTACAACGAAAACCGTATACTATTTTTTTTTATGTCCGTCATGTATTCTTGTTGACCATAGCGGCCTTATTTTTTCGTTTTTTGACCACATATCCAAGGTATACATTACTTACAATTACACAAAATTTAAAAAAAAACTTCCTGTATCATTCTAATTTTCTCAGAAATAAAATAAGATTCTTATATAATACTTATACTATATTAAAGTTCACTCTTTTAGCAATACGACATAATATAAATTATTGTCATTAGAAAGGAGAAAACACTGCAAAAAACAATTAGAAATTGTGTATATATTTGCTTGCGCAAGAGAAGAGCGCTCAGTGCCGCGGTTTTCTCCCAGGGTTGAATAGTTATTTATTTATTTTTTTATTTATTTATCCTATCTTTTATAGTTACATCCAAAAAAAAATGCGTTCATTTTTTAAAGTCATTTTAAAAGAATACCTACGCTATTTTGTAATAGGCCTCTTAAACAAATAAGTTTGTCTGCATGAAATACAAACTACTATATTAAACTAAGAATTCCAGAGAAGAGGAAATAAGGAAAGGAAAGAGAGAGAAAGAGAAAAAAACGGTTACTTCTTAAAAAGTAATATTTTACTCTCGAAAATTGTTAGGCCTTGAATGACTCTAAAGAAGGCGAGTTTCGTATATTTGCTAGAAGTTCACTTTAGATTATTACACCATGAAGACAGAAAGAGTAGGAGTAGAAGTTTGTTTGTTTGTTTATACTCTTTATTGTGAAAATATTACAATGGGCGGGTTTATTGTCATATGACAAACTCTTACAACCAACATTACTATGACGTGTTATATGCATGTGTGCGTGTAACATGTCTGTAAGTGTGTGTCTTGTTATTGCATTCAATCAAAGTTCAAAGTTCAAAGTTCAAAGTTTATTTATTCCAAAAAACCCGGTAAGGGTATAGAACTTACTATTAATAAATACATTTTTTATATTATTCATATTTTAAACATATCATATATCTGGCCAAAATTAAATTAAATCAAGTTAGAAATCTGAAAGTCAATAAACTATACAAAATCAACCATTACATTGTCTAAATATTAAAAAGATCATTTAGAAATATCAAAAATAGAAATACCAAATCCAAAAATAAAAAAGTATAAATCTTTAAATAAAGAAAACAATAACAATAATAATAATCAAGGAGTCCAATTTGGAAAGCATCAAATAATAATCAGAGTAAAAATATAAAAATAAAAGCAATAATTCCTAAATCATGTTACATAATCAGTGAGTAAATTGTCTATAAAATGAAGTGTTCAGAATAGGATTAAAATGGAAGGTAAAAAAAGAAAAAATAAAATAAAATAAAAAATAAATAAAATAAACAAGTAGTCAATTGTGAATGTAAAATTTTAAAAGTCCGTGCCATATAAACATTTTTGCAGTAAAAATTCCTTGGTAAGTTTTTTGAATAGTGTATATGTTTGTATATTTTTTAATTCATCTGGTAACCTGTTATAAAATGTTATGCTTCTGTATTGAGTTGTCCTTTGAAATTGTGATGTTGCAGGTATAGAATTATGAGTATACATCGATTTGTGCCTTGTATTGTGGGAATGTATGTGGGCAAGAGTTTGGTGCTTTCCTTTATTTTTATAGAATTCGCACAGGCTTTCGTGAATAAATATGGTATAAACGGTGGGGATCTTTAGTTCAAGAAATAGTGGTTTGCAAGATTCTCTTCTATTTAATCCGCGTATTGCTCTCACGGCCCTTTTTTGTAAAATCGACAGCATTGATAATGCAATTCCGTTAATTTGATCCCAACGGAAAATGGTGACCCAGTCGGGAATCGAACCCGGGACCTTACAATGTAAGAACAGGCGACCTAACCAATATGCCACCGGGTGCAGTATTAAGGCGAGGAATTTTTAGTAAATTGTCAGAAGCTTACCGAAGTATGAGATCGGGGAAATTTAATATTTCAAAAACCTTATGGAAATAGTATGTTGATTAGGAGAGTACACGACATAGAGCATATGAACGGTTTTTTTTATCATTCTGGCAACCACATTAACTGTGCCATATATTCGGACTCGTGATCATACCTACGTTAACTGAAAATGAATAGTAAGTATGAATAGTAATTTTGAATTCCTCCTCCAATGCACTGGAAAGTAATGTTGAATGACTGGACGCCAGAGATGCTGAAATTTTATTTAAATGCCTTTCAGCATACACTTCCAGACCCCAGTAACCTCGCTCGTTGGAGCTATGCCGAGGATAGTTCATGTCCCCTTTGTAGCAACACCCCTTGCACAGCTAGCATATTCTAGCTGGCAGCAAGGTGGCCTTGGATCAAGGTCGGTACACTTACCGCCACGACAAAGTCTCCTTGCTGTTATTCGCGAGGTACTTAGCCTCTCAGTGGCTCCTGCCAACAAGGGTTTGACAGTATCCTCCAAACCCCCAATACAGTTTGTGCGGGTTTGGCTCTAAAGGCAGAAAACATTTCACTGCAAAACCTTTCTCAATAATCGAGAAAGCTTCAGATTGGATTATGGAGGTCAATTCGGTCTCTAAGCAGTATAAATTCCCTGAAAGTCTCGGATGCACAGCCCTGCGTCCAGATATAACTCTTTACTCTCTATCTCGGAAGATGGTCCTTATCGTAGAATTAACTGTTCCATTGGAATCAAATATCCCAAAAGACCACGATTACAAATTAAATAAATACCATGATCTCGCAAATGCCGTCAACCGGAACGGCTTCACTGTTCACCTTCACGCGGTGGAAGTTGGCGCTCGTGGCCTGCCAGCTAAATCTTTGTTTCACCTTTTTAAAGATCTTGGTCTCTCCAGGAAAATAATCAACTCCTTTCTAGAAAAAAAATATCTAAAACCGCGATTTCCGCATCTTATTCTATGGCTTCGAAGGGGGAGTGAATGGATGGTAAGGTGAACGCTCACATGTGGCAAGACAGCTGTCCTAAACCTACCACAGCCGATCGTTAGTCCGGAATCCACCGTTCACCTCCCAGAAGTGTAATAATTATATATGATGGGCCCGATTTCGATCGGTGAATTCCATGGCAGCTCCGTTTGTATTTTATTTTATTGCAGACACTAAGATTTAGATTTAGCCCCTCCCATAATTTACTAAATCCTTTATGCGATGTTTCCTGTCCCTGCACTTGTTAATTTTCATCTGAAGGTTTTAAAGTACTGCCGCTTGATGGGGTGGGAGACAAGTAGGCGGAAGGGGGTGTCAAAGGAAGTCTTTAAAATTCTGCGCGATGCTCGACCGCCAAAACAATTTCACGCGTCGAGGCGCCCATCCGAGCGGCCAAATCGCGCAGTGTACACAACTAACCGCCTCCCGCCGACCTTCCGCAAATATGTGCCAGCGTCACAGCAGCCGCTCGTTACTTATTTGCGCATTTTGGCGCGAAATATGTTGCGGAGCGCACGCTGCCAGGGAGAAAGAAGGCCTGGGGCGTATTCGACACCAGGCGTATTTTATGTCGCCTTAGGCTACGGAATTTTCTTAGGTTACACTTTTACAGAACTCCGCACTCATTGATAAGCACATGTAGGGTTGCCAGGTGAGTCGCGAAAAAATACCGGACAATCCCAAACGGGGGGGGGGGGGGGGGGTGTATGCTAGGTCGCAAAAAAAATACAGTTTTTTTTATACTAATATTTTTTATTTATTAATCAACATCACATAAATCAACTAAATTAGTAACAAAATATAATGCAGTCATTAAATTGTGGTCGTCAAGACTATGCTAACTTTGACAAAGTCTTTATTAAACAATGGTATGAATATTATAATCTACTACTTACTTAACAAAATAAAGGTAGGAACTTCAGAAAAAAATAAAATCACCTAAAACCAGATAGGTATGTTTAACAAAAATAATAGGAACTTCCAATGAACAAATGATAAAGGTGAATCATTCTCCTAAAACTAATTTATGTATTACTGTACCTAGGTACTTTTAGTTAGTACCTACTTACTTCTTTTTAACATATTTTGTATTTGACGCAACCGCTTTCAATAGTGTTTTATTTGATCAACACGTTCTTTAAAATCAGTGCAGCTCGAGTCTCTAAACCAAGGCGGTTTCGTTCATTGGTCCATATATTCCCCATCACACTGAAATACATGTTGGACCAATTTGAGAAGAGGCGCTTGTGACCAGTAGTACCGACTTTCCTCAAAAATAAATGGTCATACCGGACATTGTCCTGTCTGGTATGACCATTTATTTTTTACCGGACATGCCTCGAAAATACCGGACTGTCATCTGGCAACCCTAAGCACATGCGACGTATTTTCCATATCCGACTCTAAAGACATATTATGATAAAATAAAAACACAACTACCGTTGCAACCATTCAATTACTGTATATATATATATATATATATATATATATATATATATATATATATGTATGTATGTATGTATATATATATATATATATATATATATATATATATATATATATATATATATATATATATATATATATATATATATATATATATATATATATATATATATATATATATATATATATATATATATATATATATATATATATATATATATATATATATATATAGATATATATATATATATATATATATATATATATATAATATATATATATATATATATATATATATATATATATATATATATATATATATATATATATATATATATATATATATATATATATATATATATATATATATATATATATATATATATATATATATATATATATATATATATATATATATATATATATATATATATATATATATATATATATATATATATATATATATATATATATATATATATATATATATATATATATATATATATATATATATATATATATATATATATATATATATATATATATAATTATTAGAAATAATTAGTTCTTTCTGAAGAACAGGTTTTTTGGAGGATAAAGTTCTTAGTTAAAACTCCGCTGCGGCCCCGTTGACGCGTGTTATTTCTATAAACATCCAGTGATTAAAGATGTTTGCGCATTCGGTGAGGCATATGACGGGTCTTGTCCTAGTCCCATTACGTCCTCTTCCGGGCAATTATTGTTTAGCGGGGCTTCACGTGAGCCGGGCCCAATGACCCGTCTTTCAGAGTATGGCGTTGCAGGGCTTGCTGCCCTGCAGCAGGTATCTCGTTATTATATCAGCTGACAACGTTGCTTTATATAGCCTCGCGCCGACCGCCGCCGCCGCACGCAATCAGTTACTCTTAGTGTTCAAGTATTAAAACGTTTTTAAATCACATATTTTTGGGTTATATATTCATCCACATAGATATCCATATATTTTTAGAATCTACTCCATTAAACTCTTTTTTTTTACTAAACATGTTGTATTCACTCGTTATATAGGATGTCCAAAAAGAGTATCGGGTATTTCTTATTTTTTTTTTAATGTGTTACCTCCATATATTAAAGATATTAAAAATAACAATATATTTAAAAAGTCCTTAAAAAAGTTTCTTTTAGAAAATATTTTTTACACCTTTGAAGAATACTTACAATTCACCACGAACGGCTAACGAAAGTATTATGTAAAATCGAAAATTAAATATGCATAAATAACTATTTATAAGTTTTGAAGACGATAAACTAAATTTGAAACTTGAAACATACAATGTAACGATTTTAAATGAAATGATTATAAATTGTAATTCCTTTTCTAAATTTTATATTATTTTAAATTTTATTTGTTTTAAGTGAATGCGACTAAATATTATTATTATTGTGATTTGATATTTTTAAATGATATTTTAATTTAAATTTTAATCGTTTAAATTACGCTAATGTTATTTCTTATTCTTTTAATTTAAGTTATTTCTCATGCTTTCAATTATTATTACCTGTTATTTTAGTATCTATGTTTCTACAATCTGTAAAGATTTTTGAAAATAAACTGAACTTGAACTATTTATTTATTGAATAACACAAAAACTACTTGTGATTAAGTATTTTTTTATTGTTGATTATTAGAAAATAAACTGGAAAATTATTTCGAAAAGATAATGTTATCCAAACGGTGACCGTTACGCTACTGGCATTCTTCTAATCGGCAACAATTAAATAGTAGATTGTATCACTCGGGCGCAAAATATTTTTGGCTTGGGCGCTTTTTTGAATCCAGAGCGAAGTGAGGGATTCTAGAGTAGAATCCCGAGCGTAGCGAGGATTCTTTAGTAGAATCCTGAACGTAGTGAGGGATTTAAAAAAGCGCCCAAGCCAAAAATATTTTGCGCCCGAGTGATACACTTTACTTTTCATTACCCTCGATAAGAAAATAAAAGGCGCCTCATATTTTATTGTAATATTATTATTTAATAAAACATAGAGTATCATCTAAATTGAAATTAAATACTATCTAATAATAAAACAACTAAATACTTATATTTACATTTTATTAGGAATTGAGATTGTTGTAGATTTCATATTCTGCGTGTTTGAAATAATGTCCGAATCTGGCTCATTTTGAGGAAAATGTGACGGTGAATCTCGTTGTTTGGATTTAGATGGGCGCGGTAATAATGGCATTTGTTCGCGCGTTTTTAATTTCATTTGTTTTTTATTATTCAGCCGGCGGCGCGACTAGGGCCCGTCGTACCAGCCAGCAAACAATATTTGCGTTCGATTTCTTCGGCGCTGAAGACTAAGATGTTCCAAATTCAAAAAGTGCGCCGCAAAGATAAATTGCGGCGCGCTTGTTCAAAAAGTGAGCCGCAAAGATAATTGCGGCGCACTTATAAAGTTTCTTATAGAAACTTACTCCACTTTTGGGCGCACCTAAAGGCGAACCAAGTCGTCCTTTTCGAATAGATGGGATGAAAAGATTAGTGATGACACCCTGACACATAGCTCTCGATATTGCTGACATTTCTGCCCTAATGTTTTGTTTCAATCGTCGTTAGGTTCGTCAGATTATTCTCATAAACCTTACTTTTAAGGTATCCCCATACGAAATAGTCAAGCGGGCTAAGGTCGGGGCTTCTGGGAGGCGAGTTGATGTTACCTCTACGTGAAATCACTGTATTAGGGAATAATTCGTTAACAGCTTCAATTGATTGATTCTCCCTCCTACCTCAACGAGGCTTTTACCGGGTTAGGAAGTCATGGTCTCCCACTTCGTTCAAGTCAGAATAATATCCTACGTATCCCAAAACACAATACCACTTTTTTTCCTACTCCTTCTCCATACATGCAGCTCGACTGTGGAATGAGCTTCCTTCAACTATTCGAGGCGCTAGCTCGCTGTTCACCTTTAAGGAATCATTGAAGAAAGCACTTCCTTTCACAATAAATATGAACCATATATTCTAACCTTTCCGTTATCCCCTCCCTTTCCTTACCTTATTTTGGCACTTTATTTATGTCTGAGGGTTTTAAATAACTGACGCTTGGTGAAATGGGTGGACATTAGGAGAAAGGGGGGGTTTCAAAGGGAGTCATTATAATTGTACACGATGCTCGACCGCCAAAACAATTTTACGCTTCAAGTCACCCAGCCGAGCGGCAACATTGTAAGGTATACCATACACAACAGCCTTTTGCCGCACTCCCGCAAATATTTGCAAATGTCACAGCAACCGCTCATTGCCTATTGGCCCTATCGCCCTAAAATTCCGATACTAGCGTGAAACAACAGGGCGACTCGGGGCAAAGGAGTTCCATCAATTCCAATTTAATGTCAACCTATTACAATATATATATAGGTATACAATTAATACAGTATACCAAAAAATATATAAACTTCAACCTATATATTGAAATATTGAAACTCAACTCAACTCAATTGAAATATTTATTTATTTTATTTATTTATTTATTTATTTACATATACATATACGTTCAAATTCATGAGCACAACAGAAAATAAAATGACAATTTATACAATGCCGTCGTATGCTTTTAAAGTTATATACGCATGATACATCTGTCTGAGCCCAGGTTACATAGCGCATACATTAAACGCAAATGATAATCTTTCTATTATGCTAAGCAAAGAGCAGCCGAACCCGCCTTGCTAGGCACCCCTGTGTTAAGGCGAGCTCACTTCGGGAGTCACACTAGAGTGCCACGGTTGTGTCAGGAAAGATCTAATATATATATATATATATATATATATATATATATATATATATATATATATATATATATATATATATATATATATATATATATATATATATATATATATATATATATATATATATATATATATATATATATATATATATATATATATATATATATATATATATATATATATATATATATATATATATATATATATATATATATATATATATATATATATATATATATATATATATATATATATATATATATATATATATATATATATATATATATATATATATATATATTATATATATATATATATATATATATATATATATATATATATATATATATATATATATATATATATATATATATATATATATATATATATATATATATATATATATATATATATATATATATATATATATATATATATATATATATATATATATATATATATATATATATATATGGTTGGGATTTTTACCCGGTTTGCATAAACCCACTTTACTTGTGAATTTACGCGACCCCCTTTGTGCTGGGTAATTACCCCTTCGATTATCTTCAATGGTTTTCACCTTGGACTGTATTCAAATGGTAATCACTCACCAGCTGGGTTGTTTTTTCTCTCAGGGGTGGTTGTCTCGAACGATTGGTGGATTCCAACCTCACAAGGAAATTTGTTCAGCGAGAGGCTTCCGTGATAGAACCTCACTTTCCTCAGGTCACGCAGGATAAGCTTCCGTCGAAAATAAACACTTTTATTCGCGAGACTTTCTTTTATTCGGTCACTTATCTTTACTTTTACATTGAGTTCCTCCGAGTACTTATAATTTACAATAACTCCCCGGTGCCTGGATCGCGGCGCGTTCGCGCAGACCCTTTGCAAATTTTGAACTGAAGCTTTCGCTCTTTTCTGCCCTCGATCGCCTTACATTTTTTTTTTAAGATGGCGACCGCCCTTACCTTTCATTGGTGATAGCTCCTTCCAGAAATTTCTAAACACACCCCCATGAATGCACCGCACACGTATTATCCAATCACGAGACAGGGCGCATAACAGATGCAACCCCGTTTGAAAGAGACATCGCAATCATGCTTCCTCGCTTGCACGCTAGAGCGAGAAGCGAATACACTAGTTGTCTCTGTCTTACATTTAAACATTTTATAGACGTATTATTTGCCTAATTTAAATGAAAAGAATCTACCCTAGTACGGGCATTAACCTAGTTGGGTAGTTTTTTAACACATAATTTTCGTAATACTTCCTCTTCAATAAAGCATTATTATTATTATTATTATTGTTATTACAGATTCTCGTCGCAAACGCCACCTTTCCCCAGTACATATTGTCTTAAACATAGGTTAGTTTCCGATCATTAGTAACAAGTTAATATTAATGTTAGATCGTTAATTAGGCTAATTAAATTGTCTCTCCTAGCGCTTTACTTTACATTAAACGAAATACTATATGCTATGCTTAAATTAATTAATCATGCAATTTTCTTTACATTTTAACCTATATTATTTCTAGGGTGAATTGTGGGATTTGGAGTATGTATGATTTTTTTTTGTAACGTCCACGGTTGTTATTTCGTAGTCTTTTTCCCGTCGCCTCGCCCGGGGATTTATCGTTACCATGTGTTACTAAGGGGTCTTCTCACGATTTATTTTGAATGGGAACGGTGGTGGGTCGCCGAAGTTTCGCGTTTCAGGGTCGGCAGCTCGTTTATTTTATAGCCCCTTTCTGTCCTTTCCTTTGAGTTATCAGATATTTTTCAAGGAATCTCATATCCTCGGCGTCCGTGACTAATTATGTTTCCTACCCTTTGTAAGAGGGTCTCACTTTTTGGGAAGATTTATCGGCGTTGGCGTCCGCTCTCGTGCCTTTGGGCCTGCGCCCGCTGATCTGTCGGATATTCTGAACCATTCCCCCCCCCCCCCAATGGGCTCTGAGCCTCATTGGCTCCTGTCTACATCTTTTTGGTTTACCTAATTTACATTTTATTCACATAATCCAGTCTTATTTTTTACTCATTCGCCTATGGGATTCTACTTAACTAAATGTCAGGTTCAAATTTTTCTCATTGGTCTAGTGAGGGGACAGATCCTTCTCATTCAACCAATGAGAATTTCTCATTATTCTACTTAGGATATGTACCGCTTTCCGTTAACTTTCGTTTTTCATTTCTTACGAGACAAACGTCAACTTGCGTTTTCACTTTTAAATTCTAGCTAGACTATTTTTATTTTCTACTGTGACGAATAGACTTTCGCTTTTTCCACTTAGACATTAGTGACAGTTGTTTCTGCCTGATCAGCTGTTGTATGTATTTTTACAAGTTTACTGACAGGGCGCCTATACACTTTCCCGTCCACTAATAGGTCTACTATTCGCACTTGGCCTGTTTTGTCAGGGAAAACTTGAGTTACCCGACCCCTGGCCCACCTTCCGCGTTCGAGGGAAGGATCTAACAGGACTACTAAGTCTCCGATTTTTAACGGAGTTCCCTTTGTCGCCCACTTAGGTCGTTTAACCAACAATGGAAGTACTTCTTTCGACCACCGGTACCAGAAAGTATCAGCAAGTATTTGCGATTGTTTCCAGTGATTTTTGTTAGATAACTCAGTTGTATTATTCTGACCTACCGCTGTACTATCATCTGCATGGCCTAATAGGAAATCTGCGGGTGTGAGGGGTCTCTCATCCCGAGTATCTAGAGATATATACGAGAGCGGCCTGTTGTTCATCATCGCTGAGACTTCGCATAATAATGTTCTCAGCACATCTTCATTTGGCGCTCGCTCCTTTAATATGGCATATAACGATTTTTTTGCCGTTTTTATCTGACTCTCCCAAACTCCACCGAAATGGGGTCCTGAAGGAGGGGAGAAACTCCATTTTATCTCGTCGGCACTTAGACGATCCCTTATTTCATGGTTGTCGATAGCTGACAAAACTTTTCTTAATTCAGCGTCCGCACCGCGGAACCCAGTGGCATTGTCGCTCATAATTTCCCGCGGCTTCCCCCTGGCTGCTATAAAACGTCTTATAGCTAACAAGGCCGAGCTGGTTGACAAATCTCCAGCTAGTTCGATATGGGTCGCTCTCGTGTTAAAACAAGTGAAAAGTAAACCATATCGTTTTTCCACTTTCTTTCGATTAGTGACGAAAAACGGCCCAAAGGCGTCCAAACCTACAGTGTGGAAACAGCGCCGTCGGGTGGTTATTCGCGCGGCCGGGAGTTGGCCCATTTGCGCGGTCATAGGCTTCGCGCGCCGGATAGTGCAATAGACACATTCTCGTGAGATCTTTTTCACCGTTTGTCGCGCCCCAATGACCCAAAACTGTTCTCTTAGCACTGATAAAATTAATTCAGCGCCGCCGTGAGCATTAATCTCGTGTAAATGTTTCACGAGTAACACCGTGAATCTATCCTTACCGTGTAATATATATGGCCTTTTTGTGTCGAAAAGTGTGTCTTTAGCATTTTCGATCCGGCCTCCTAGCCGTATTAACCCTTCCGCGTCGATATACGCGTTCAATCCGAACAGACGGCTGTCTTTCGGCAATATTTTCTGATGACGTATCAGGTCTATCTCGTGTGCGAAAATTCGATGCTGTGATTCCTTGATCAGAAATTTTTTTCCGGTTGCGATATCGTCGCTTTCGAGTACTCTTGACGTGTTTTTTTTTCTACACAGATCTATAAATTTTTTCACATACGCCATGGTTCGACTCGCCCGCATGTACTGGGAAAATCTACCTACGTCAATTACGCTTTCATTTTTTTCTGTCGTTGTTAGTACAAGTTTTGTCTTATATTCTAACAATGCTCTCTCTTCCGGTTTCGGATCGGTTGGCTCCTGGAGCGGCCAGTGTTCTCTACTGCCACGCAAGAATGCAGGTCCTGCGAACCATCTACCTTCCGGGCTTAAATCTATCTTGGTGGTATTCCGTGTGCCATCATCAGCGGGGTTGTCGCTCCCCGCTAACCAATGCCACTGTCTTGGAGACGTGAGCTCATCGATCACACCTAGTCTATTTGCTACAAACTGGAGGTGACATTCCTTTTGTGACAAAATCCACCACCACACATTTTTAGAGTCTGTCCACATAAAGACGTCATCGAAACTTAATGCGCTTTCGTGTTTTATTTTTGAGGCCAGTTCAGCACCTAACAGCGCCGCGGTGAGTTCTAACCTGGGGATTGTCAGTTTGCCTTTCAAAGGTGCCACTCGAGTTTTGCTAGCCATAAAAGATACCTTGTGCTCGCCGCTACAGCCTGTAATCCTAACATATGCAACAGCACACATCGCCTTTTCAGACGAATCGCAGAATACGTGCAATTGCCTTTTTTCACCCGCTTGTTTGGTGGCGCCATTATAACGTGAGATTCGCACACCTTGCGCTAATCTCAGTTCTTGCAACCACCGAAGCCAATATTTAACTACATCGCTCGGGATCTCGTCGTCCCAGGCCACTCGGCTACTCCATACCTGCTGCATGATCAGTTTAGCCCTTATAGTGAGCGGTGAAAGCGCACCCATTGGATCCCATAGCTGCATTATTAATTTTAGGGCTTCCCGCTTCGACGGAATCTTATTTCCCGTCGTCAGATCTTCGCTGAGGCGGTCCATGCTTACATTAAATGCTAACTGATCAGAGGCAGGTAACCACGTCAAGCCTAATATACGTTGTGACGTCAACTCACCCTTTTCCAGAGATACTTGCGCGAGCGCGCGGTTTTCTTCTGGTATCCCGGTTAAAGCCTCGTTTTTATTTGAAGCCCAACCGGACATAGTGAAATTCCCAGCTTTATGAATCAAATTAATTTCCCTGATGACTTGTTTTGCTTCCTCTAACGTGTCTACTCCCGACAGTAAATCATCAATACGAATCGCGCTCTATTATTTTTACAGCCGCTGGGTACTGGTCCTTAAACCGAGCAGCGTTTTTATTTTTTACGTAGATCGCGGAGGCCGGGGAGCTACAACTACCGAATATTAGACAGTCCATTTTTAATATTTTTGGAGGACTTTCACGCTGGAAACCTCGCCAGAGAAACAGCTGACTGAAGCTATCTTCCTCTCTCACTTTTATCCGAAGATACGTATCTCGTATGTCGGCCGTGAAAGCGATTGCATTTTCACGGAATCGTAATAAAATTCCTAATATGCTATTTAAATAGTCCGGTCCACCTAATAACATGCTATTTAGTGACCCGCCTGCGCCCGAGGACGCAGCGTCGTGAACGACACGAATTTTGTCTTTCTTCGCGGGGTGAATAACCCCCAGGTGCGGAAGAAATAACACTCGAGGGCGGTTTTTTAATTGTTTTTCCTCGACTTCCGAAGCATACCCCTCAGCTAGATATCTCTCTATCTGCTGGCAGTATTTTTCTCCATAAAGACGGTCGGAGTCCATTTTCCGTTCCACTGACCTCAGCCGAGTCATTGCCATGTCTCGGTTATCTGGTACGGAAAAGTTCACCTCTTTCCATAACAGACCTGTTTCCCAGACTCCATTTTTTAAAGAAGTAGTATCTTCTAAGATTTTTTCAGCCCTAACATCGGCCTGAAGCTTTCGCTTTTTCTGTGGCCAATCGTACTCTAGCTTCAGATTTTCTTCAAGTAATTTATCTAAAGAAGGTTCATTTTCCTGATTTAAGCATAGCGCCGGGTACCTAATGTCTCGTTCGAGAGCGTTATTGCCGCCGATAGCCACCCACCCCAGGAGTGTTTTAGATACCGATAGGCCCCCGTCTACCATTTTTAATCCTCTAGAGACTATCAGTTCCCAACAATTAGCTCCCAGGAGCAGGTCAGGTTTTACGGTCGTCGCCTGAGTCGAACGCACCATCCCTCCGATCGGCCTCTGCGTACTTATCACGCTTTTGACCTCCGGTAGATTCAGCGAGGCTACGCTGTAAGCTCGTACTACGTACTCCTTCTTACCTAAATCTCCCCTTACTTTGAAGGACACCGCTTCGGCACTGTTATTACTCTCTTTCATATTCCCGATTCCAGAGAGCTGTAATCCCTGCGTCGGGCCTCGAATCCCTAGTTCTATTGCCACGCCCTGATCGATGAGTGAAACAGTCGCGCCTGCGTCTAACAACGCATATAATGTTTTTCTACCCCTGGTCCCAACCACGGTTATCGGTAATACTTGCAGAATGACCTGATTTTCAGATACTGCGTTCGCCACTACCTCGGAGCTCGCGCGCGGCGCCGCCGCGATGTCCGCCTCGTTTGCGGGCGGCGGGGCGGTCAGCAGATAATGATATTTGCCCTTTGGAAACCGTTTATATGCCGAACACGATTTTCGGCCGTGGTTGTGCCCTAAACATTTGAAACACCTACGCATTTTCTTTATCTCATCCCAGCGGCTTGCTAAAGTTAGATTTTTAAATTCTTCACATTTGTTTAAATAATGGGATTTCTCACACCGAGGGCACTTAGGTTCCTCTTTGCCCTGGGTATGTAAGATATATTTTTTAGAGCCCGTTTCTTTCTGTCTCTTGTCTCGCGGGTTATCATAACTTTTCCTAGGAAGCTCGGCGGTACATAGACCGGCGTCTTGTGCGCTGATCGCTAATTTCTCTAACCATAATGCGAAATAAACTAATACCGGATCGTTTAAACCAACCCTTCCCCTATCAGCTAGCCACAGAGTCAATAAGTTCTTTGGCAATTTTGCCACAAGTGAAGCCAATAAGTCTGGATTATAAAGATGTTCTAATTTATTTACCGATTTTACGGTCGCGACCAGATTTTTTATCTGGCACGCAAATCGCATTAAACCGTCTGCATCTAGACTATCAGATAACCCTTTTTCTTTCCTCAAATCCGCTATCGTTCTCTGAATAATTAAATTCGTATTACCGAATAGCGCCTCTAACGTGGTCATGATATTTGTCACGTTGTCAGGACTTAAAAGCAAGCCTGTCACTGCCTCGCGTGCTCTACCTTTTAATGCTGTCTGCAAACGCAATAAGTTTTGTGCATCATTTAAATGCATTACGTCTGTCGACTGTTTGAAAATAGCTTTGAAGCCTACGAATTCTAAAGGATTCCCGTGAAATGAAGGTAATTCTTTTGCAAAATGCGGTTTTGTGGACGCTACAGAAAAAATCCTACATACCTCTTTTATCATTTTTTCGCTCGAGCTGCTAATTCCATCGCTGCTCGTACCCGGGTCCGTATCAGCGGCGGCCTTTACCGCCGCCGCCGACACCGCCTTGGTCTCTGCCCTAGCGTTGTCCGCAGCTGCCGCGCCGCTCGCATTCGCCGCGCCGCCCGCATTCGCCGCGCCGTCCGCCACCGTCGCGCCGGACGCCGCCGCGTTGCCCGGTTCCGATCGCCCGCCGTCTTCACGCCGCCGTGCCGCTTCTGACGCCGCATCTCCATTTTCTTCTGCGAATGTTCCCCCCCAGGGTTCTGGTGAAGTCTCAGCAGCTGGAGTTTGATACTCGGCCCATCTCGACACTCTGCTAGCTGCCGTGTTGTCCCCCGCGACGTCGCGATCATTTTCCTGACTGCTCGTTTCTGTCCCGAAGGTTTCGGAGACAATTTCCAGCATCCTCATAGCATGCCGCGAGTCTTCTTCCGCTGCATCCAGTTCTTCCTGCATCGCCGCTCGTTGCAGGTTCATGTCAGCTTCTTCTTCGATTTCTTCAGCCGCTCTGCGCGCCGTGCGCCGCGCAGCCACTTTTTTCAGTTCTGCATCCAATTTAATTTTATCAGCTTTTTTCTTGGCTTTTTGGAGGTTCACTCTTCGAAGTTCTTCAGATGCTGCTCGCAGTTCCTGAACGTGCTCGCTTCTTCTGCTGCTCTCTGACCAGGCGCGCGATGAAGGTCTTGGATTTTCGGATTGCGTGCTTTTCGAATCCATATTTTTATTTTTCTTTTCTCGTTCTTGATCCAAAGTCACTTTTCTTTCCGATTTTCTTTATTCGGCTTGACGGAGGACCACGATGGTTGGGATTTTTACCCGGTTTGCATAAACCCACTTTACTTGTGAATTTACGCGACCCCCTTTGTGCTGGGTAATTACCCCTTCGATTATCTTCAATGGTTTTCACCTTGGACTGTATTCAAATGGTAATCACTCACCAGCTGGGTTGTTTTTTCTCTCAGGGGTGGTTGTCTCGAACGATTGGTGGATTCCAACCTCACAAGGAAATTTGTTCAGCGAGAGGCTTCCGTGATAGAACCTCACTTTCCTCAGGTCACGCAGGATAAGCTTCCGTCGAAAATAAACACTTTTATTCGCGAGACTTTCTTTTATTCGGTCACTTATCTTTACTTTTACATTGAGTTCCTCCGAGTACTTATAATTTACAATAACTCCCCGGTGCCTGGATCGCGGCGCGTTCGCGCAGACCCTTTGCAAATTTTGAACTGAAGCTTTCGCTCTTTTCTGCCCTCGATCGCCTTACATTTTTTTTTTAAGATGGCGACCGCCCTTACCTTTCATTGGTGATAGCTCCTTCCAGAAATTTCTAAACACACCCCCATGAATGCACCGCACACGTATTATCCAATCACGAGACAGGGCGCATAACAGATGCAACCCCGTTTGAAAGAGACATCGCAATCATGCTTCCTCGCTTGCACGCTAGAGCGAGAAGCGAATACACTAGTTGTCTCTGTCTTACATTTAAACATTTTATAGACGTATTATTTGCCTAATTTAAATGAAAAGAATCTACCCTAGTACGGGCATTAACCTAGTTGGGTAGTTTTTTAACACATAATTTTCGTAATACTTCCTCTTCAATAAAGCATTATTATTATTATTATTATTGTTATTACAGATTCTCGTCGCAAACGCCACCTTTCCCCAGTACATATTGTCTTAAACATAGGTTAGTTTCCGATCATTAGTAACAAGTTAATATTAATGTTAGATCGTTAATTAGGCTAATTAAATTGTCTCTCCTAGCGCTTTACTTTACATTAAACGAAATACTATATGCTATGCTTAAATTAATTAATCATGCAATTTTCTTTACATTTTAACCTATATTATTTCTAGGGTGAATTGTGGGATTTGGAGTATGTATGATTTTTTTTTTGTAACGTCCACGGTTGTTATTTCGTAGTCTTTTTCCCGTCGCCTCGCCCGGGGATTTATCGTTACCATGTGTTACTAAGGGGTCTTCTCACGATTTATTTTGAATGGGAACGGTGGTGGGTCGCCGAAGTTTCGCGTTTCAGGGTCGGCAGCTCGTTTATTTTATAGCCCCTTTCTGTCCTTTCCTTTGAGTTATCAGATATTTTTCAAGGAATCTCATATCCTCGGCGTCCGTGACTAATTATGTTTCCTACCCTTTGTAAGAGGGTCTCACTTTTTGGGAAGATTTATCGGCGTTGGCGTCCGCTCTCGTGCCTTTGGGCCTGCGCCCGCTGATCTGTCGGATATTCTGAACCAATATATATATATATATGTATATATATATATATACATATACATATACATATACATATATATATTAATTATTTCTATTTTAATTTATAATCATTATTATTATTATTATTATTATTTATTTTATTATTTTGTTATTTTTCTAATTTTTTTTAACCGCAGAATAGGAATCCCCTCTTTTGTAATACAGAGGTGATTGTCGCATCGTATTCATATGAGTTCCGCTCGCTTCCCTGTAAATATTGCTATCCATAAAGCAGGTAGGCAGATAGTTTCGTATTGAACGCAACTGAACTGATTGACTAGTGATTAACGACTTCAGGGGTTCGCAGCAAGCGGTTTAAAAATATATAGGTATACAAATAATACAACTAGGGTTGTCTACTACAGCGGGCGAGCCCTTCACCGAGCCCGCGCAGAAGACTTGGACAAAACAGTCCACCACAAACCCGTAAGAGGCCAACGCCTTAACCGCGAGATAGCCGGGAGTGTTACTCAGCGGGCTTACACTCACGCCCTTACTTGATTGCGACCAGATTACTCCAGTCTCTCGATTGGTTACGAGTTCGAGGTCGCTTGCGCGATCTTCTCCCTTACGAAGCGGGGAAACGGTGTGTACCGAATCTATCGCGGATCACGGCATCATTTGCCCGGCTGTTCACCCAGGATCGGGTAGCCGATGGTCGTTTCAAGAGCAGTCGCCGTAAGGTCCGTAACCAGCCCCGCTCTATAGGAAACAGTACTGCTTCCAGACTCCCCCGACTGTTAGTCATTTGGGGGCTAACGGGCCCATGATGAGGTGGCCACGATGACCCATGTGTTCAGGGTCGGTCACACTCACGGGTCAACACCCATCCGACGGCCTCCCCGCATGGGGTGCGAATCCTGGGTAGGACACTAGGTCAACCAGTCTCCCCTGGGAATCAAACCTCTGGCGCCCCTGGACGGTCTGCACACCGTGCGGCGCAAGCCATTCGATTGCGCTCTCCGACTAACAGTCGGGGGAGTCTGGGAACTGTATTGTTTCCTATAGAGCGTGGGTGGTTGCGTACCTTATGGCGACTGCTCTTGAATTGACCATTGGCCATCCGATCCCGGGTAAGAGGCGGGCAAAGGACGCCTTGGTCCGCGATAGATTCGGTGCACTCCGTTTTACCGCTTCATAAGGGAGAGGACCGCGCAAGCGACCTCGAACTCGGAACCAATCGAGGGACCGGAGAAATCTGGTCACAATTGGAAGTGAGGGCGCGAGTATCTCGAGCTCGCCGGGTTTATTCCTGGCTAACTCGCGGTAAGGCGTTGGACTCTCACGGGTTGTGACGTAGCTGGACGTAGAATTGTACTGTCCAAAGTCTTCTACGTTCACTGCAGGGCGACAGAACGACTAATCGTTAAAACGTCCTGTGGTGACGGGCTCGCCCGTTGTAGTCGACACCCCAAGATGTTAGTCATAGTGGGGAGCTAACGGGCCCATGCTGGGTTGGCCACGAAGACCCATGTGTTCAGGGTCGGTCACACTCACGGGTCAACACCTATCCGACGGCCTCCACGCATGAGGTGCGAACCTGGGTAGGACGTTCGGGCGAAGGACCTCCCCCGGAAATCAAACCTCTGGCGCTCCTGGACGGTCTGCGAACCGTGCGGCGCAAGCCAATCGATTGTGCACTCTGACTAACAGTCGGGGGAGTCTGGAAGCTGTATTGTTTCCTATAGAGCGGGGGTGGTTGCGTACCTTACGGCGACTGCTCTTGAATTGACCATTGGCCATCCGATCCCGGGTGTGAAGCGGGCAAAAGAACGCCACGGTCCGCGATAGATTCGGTATTCACCGTTTCACCGCTTCGTAAGGGAGAGGATTGGCGACCTCGAACTCGGAACCAATCGAGCGACCGGAGAAATCTGGTCACAATTGGTAGTTAGGGCGCGAGTGTCGGGCCCGCCAGGTAGCATAACTGGCTATCCCGCGGTAAGGCGTTGGTCTCTAACGGGTTGTGGCGTAGCTAGACGCTGGATTGTTTTGTCCAAAGTCTTCTACGCTCACTCCAGGGAGGTAGAACGACTAATCGTTTAAACTCCCTGTGGTGACGGGATCGCCCATTGTAGTCGACAACTCAAGTTGTTGTTCATAGTGCGCAATCGATTGGCTTATGTCGCACGGTGCGCAGACCGTCCAGGAGCGCCAGAAGATTGATTCGTATGGGAAACTGACCCTAAGGCCAAGTCCTACCCAGGCTCGCAATTCATGCGTGGAGGCCGTTGGATAGGTGTTGACCCGTGAGTGTAACCAACCCTGAATAGAATGGGTCTTCGTGGCCAACTCAGCAAGGGCCCATTAACTCCCAATGTAAATAGGCACAATCATATTGGATCTGGTAACAAATACAAAAGCCACATGCTAGTTTTAACAAGTGGGATTGAAAATGCTAATATGAAACAAGAAGCCTATCAACACTTTACCTCGTTGCGTTCCCATAGCAACCGCATAGCAACTGCCACTTAAAGCTTGGGATTAATATTTCCTCCTTTTTCGCTTCTCTTTAGCTGTTCCCCTTTTACATATTCATGATTTTCATCCAATACTTCGAGCGAAATTCTTTATCGGTTACCTAAGTCAAATTCAAATTCAAATTCAAAATTCTTTATTTATCTATAATATTACATGTATTGTTAAAATTCAAAGCCATCCTAACTAGGCCTCGCCTGTACTAAGGTAGGCTTAATATTTAAAAAAGGTATAGTGGTTTTCGTAACTAGCTGTAATACATCTTTGTATATTATTATGTTACATTTGAGAAGTTAAAAATAGAATAAGAAAGCGTAATAATATTAAATTTAGGTATATACATATAAATATATACATACATATATAAATAAATATATACTTTATAGATAAATATAAAATAATACTATATATATATATATATATATATATATATATATATATATATATATATATATATATATATATATATATATATATATATATATATATATATATATATATATATATATATATATATATATATATATATATATATATATATATATATATATATATATATATATATATATATATATATACATATATCTCACAAATCGTGCACTATTTTAATATATATATTATTATTGTCTCCGTTTCTTGTCGACCCATAGTCAAAAGTGACTTAGTTAGGTTTTTCTTTACGCCGTGTCTATTCCTAGATTTCAGTCCTGCAGGAAAAACACTATTCATTTTGTTGAACAGTCGAGGAGCAATGTAAGAAAAGTGTTTTTCTGCAAAACTTGTTCTCTTTTTTTGGATTAAGTGCTGTCTGGTTGTTGTTACTCGTGTTCCTTTATGGTGTGTTGAATATAGATGATAATTGTCATGATTATAGTAGTAGAGTAGGACTACCTTAGCGTATATTTGACGAACGTCAAGGACTTTAGATTCATTGTACAAGCTCTCAGAAGTATACCGGAAGGGTTTTTTGTGTATTACTCTTAATAGCGACTTTTGGGCTTTAATTAGAGGATCAAGTGCTTGCAGCGAGGCTCCACCCCAAGCTATGATTCCGTATGCTAGTAAGTTATGGGCCATTGCGAAAGTAAGTAAGTAAACGGATCGAACCATTTTTATATGATTTAGCAAATTTCCGAATCCTCAAATTCTCCGAAAAATCTGAATATACTTGTAATTCGTCCATAACGCTGCAAAAACCAAAAAAAGACAAAGATAAGCACTTTTTATGTTAAACTTGGATTTCCGCGCTCCTAAAGCGATTGCCTAGCTAGGGCTGAGCACCGATTCTAAATAACGATTTTCGATGAACAGTCGCTAAGCGCGATCCTAAATTTTAAGCAACCATTCTTAATAAGGCCGATGTTTAGTGTAAAATGAAGAGTCTGATTGAGTACATTCCGAAAATCTATATGCACCTCTATGATAAATACATGAATCATTAAAAAAACCGTTAAAAAAATATTTATAAATACAGAGTTTACTTTTTGTATTGGCAGTTGTGTTTTTTATTCCTTTTAATATATTACCTTTTTATCAACTAGAAAGAATAAGACGATACCATAAATAACATGATATGAGAAAAATAAAAAAAAGAATTTATTAACGCCTACAAATACCAAGCCTACCTCTAACATCCATTTGCCTTGCAAAGCTAAAAATCCGGCAAGCAATCAAAGTAAAAGGCACGACGCAGGATTAATATCGCAATTCCAAAAATAATCAAAAGGAATCCCCTTTCGTGCGCCGGGGAAAGGAAGGTAAAGGCGGGTTAAAATGGTCCTTTTTCGCTGTTTTTGATAATCGCATACGACGCAGTTCGAACAAAGGAAGGAACTTAATGAGAACGGGCGAGCGGCGCGCATAAATTGTAGTCTAGAGCCGGCTTAAACTGCCGCGGCAGTCGCTTTTCCTGTAAACGTAGGTGTGCAGGGGAAAGGGGGACGAAGGACGATAAGGGGGTAAACCTTTTAGCGAACGCGAATTTGTGGAGCGTTATCGCGATGTCACCGCGCACTGAGGAGCATGCGAGCGATTAAGCCGCCTATACATGCGCAAAAATGACAACGAGTTATTTACACAGTCGATGTATACACCGCGTCGCATTTTGTTTCGTCGCCAAATACTGAGAATCTACCTAATTTGAAAGGATTTTCTAGTAAGAAACTACGTATCTAGTATTATGTAAGTCTTAGGTGTCGTGTATTTATGCTTGGACGTGTAATGTTTGCTGCATCGACATTGGCATAGGTTGATTTTTAACAAAACCTTATGTTCTATTTAATGCAGATTTTATAATGGAATGGCGATTTGTTTTCTCTTTTGTTTACTAAATTATAAGGCAATTTAGTTTCGTGAGGATTTTCTAAAACTTTGTTATAATTTATTGTAATGTTAGAGCCCTGTCCACCCTAGAACGGGCTAGTCCCAGTTAGGTGACAGAATCAAATAAGCATAAGGTTAAGGTTTTGCCATTCGGTTCCAGTTATTTTTGTAAACAAAATCAATGTTTTTATAGTAATTAATTCCTAAATATATAAATAAATAATGTGTGAGGGGTTTATCTATATATGATTCCCGTTTCTTTATTCCATTCTAACTTTTGACGCTTGAATTGATTTCGAAGTGTGTAGTATTGTTAGAATATGTATGTCGTCCTGAGTGTCATATGGTAATATAACTGTCCAATTATCAAGTAACTAGTTGTCTAAATGTCACAATGTCAATAAATTAACATACATATATCTGTTTAGTGTCAAATGGCAGGTCTGATTAAGTACATTCCGGGAATATACATGTATCTATATGGATATATACATAAACTGCAAAGACCTGCAAGAGCTGCAAAGAGAGCACTGCGCAGCATGTATCAGGTAACGACTAATACCTCATACAAAGAATATTTCAGCAAGGCAAGGGTAATGACTATGTATTCGGCGTTCATATACCAGTGTTTAATGTATGCTAGACAGCCACTCGCAGAAACTGCAATTAATGCATACATTCACTCGCATCATACCCGCGGTAGCTCCCTTTTATGCATACCCCGAATACGACTGGCATAAGTACAGAAAAGCTACTTGTACCTTAGCGTTAAATTCTATAATCTATCCCCTACAAAACTTAAATAGCTGGAGAATTTAAAATTCAAAAAAACATCAGGGAGATGCTGATAGGCCACCCTTTCTATAATCTGGCCGAATTTGAGGGTCATGATTTTTCAAATATTGTGCCCATTTAAACTACATAAAAAAGTAGAGCCTTATTGTCTGATTATTTTATATGGTCTTATATCTGTACTTTTAGTTTAAAATGCATAACGTAGCTTTAATTTGATTATTTAACATTTTACTGACAATTTGAATATTACGATAAATAATTTTTCTACGTATCTTTTCGAATTACTAACTACTTCAAATATTTGGCTTCTATTTTGATTATTTATATTTACAGTTTGACAATCTAGTAGTTAATTCTTGACTACCTATGTATGTTCAGTAAAGAGTAGTAACGAGACTTACTACCTAACCCAATTATTTTGACACGTCCAAGAGCGGTCTTCAGCCGTCAATTTGACACGACGAAAATGTAATGTAACTACAAATAAAAACCAGCTATAAAAATAATTATAATTACCATAGTTCATTTTCTGTAACGGCTGTCGTATTTTTTATTGTTTTTAATATAGTTACTTGTTGAACATTTGCGGCCTTGTAGGGTTTAGTTTATTTTAGTGTGGCACATTCTGTGCCCACAAGAGTTAAAAATATATATTTGTTTTGTATTTTTCAAACTCTTTATATACGTTAAAATAGTATCTCCTCGCAAATAATAATAATAATAATAATAAAACACTTTATTCTAAAAAAAAAGGCGAGCGTATTGCCTGCAGGCAATATTTTAGAGCTAACCTTTACTATTGTAAGAACATTATTTGCGAGTAGACTACATAACTTAACCTATATAAAGAGTATGACAAATAAAATAAAGGAGAATAGTAAGAAATATATACTTTACTCTTTGTGGGCACAGATTTGCCACATCAAAATAATCTAACACCTATAAGGACGCTAAAGTTTTAAAAGGAGGGGAATGGGAGGGGAAAGGGAATTTATCTCGACGATTTCAAATGCTCTCTGAGTCTGTTTTTAACCCGACAAATGACAGGCGTCCTTTTGGGGATGCAAGTTTTAATACACTGGAATGACAGGCGTCCACTTGGTCCAGTGATGACGACACGATGGAGGCCGTTTGCGTTTTGTAATTTGTCGCCATTATTATCTTAATTGATTTACGAGATAAGGTTATAATGTTTTATATGTCAAATTTCAATGCGATCATTTTACAGTTCTTCTTTTTATGATCCGTATAGTGGTTTACAAGTTATGGTCGTTTTTATCAAGGTCGTCGATTTTGCGCGCGAAAAGGTCGCGCGCGAATGGGACAGCTGAATTTTTACTCCGCGAGGAGAGGAGTTAAAAGTTGTTATGCTTGGCGCGGTTCTCACATTTTTCGGCAAAGCATTCCAAAAACTGGCTCCGTGCACGGTGAAAGAGAATGAGAAGAAGTCACTGCTGTGACTAGGGATAGAGAGTAGCAGGTTGTTTTTTGATCTCAGAGGGCGTTCATGAGCCGATAGTTCAGTAAATCTGCCGGTAAGATAATTGGGAGCGACGCCATCCAAGATCTTGAAAAGCATACAGAGAACTCACATGTCTCTTTTCTCCCGGGTGTCTCAAGTATTATGTATTCAGCCCCTGCATGATATGGCTGCGTTGACGCGGACAATATTTTATATTTTATAATTGCAAATAATATTAACATAATAGTATAGATGGTAATATAAGCTCTGTAGGTAATATAAGCTCGTGTTTTTTTTTACCTATAACTTATTGAAAAGCAAGTAACTCTGCAAAGCGACGCTACGATCAACTCCGCCAGCGTTCTGGTCCTTCGAATCGGATATAGAAAACGTATCGACATCGCGAGACCCTCTCCTCTCCGGAAATGTTTCGAATATGTAAGATAAGAAAAACCCGCAGCGAGGCGGCATAAAGATATTCTCAGGATTGAATGTGGGCGGAGGAGCCCCACGCTTCCCTAATATCGTTTTAATATGGCTAGAAAGGCCGGGACGTGAGCGGAGAGGGTCTCTTAGATAAGCGAACCGATACTGTGGAAGTATTGGCGTAATCCATCATCGCATCCGCTTTATACGTATCATTTGTTGCGAAACGAAAGAGCTGACATTGCGGTAATTTGATTAATTTAATCCATTCAAGATAACGTGCGTGAAAAAGTCAAATATGCTTTAGTTTAACTTGAGTTATTACAAAGAAAATAAAGTAATCATAATAAGGCATTTTTCCATCAAACATCATCATTTTTTTTTTCGACAAATCATCAAAATTTTTATTGGTTTTTATGAGCTCTTTTATATCTAGATATTTTTGTATGTAAATAAGCAAAACGAAATATTACCTTTGATAGAGAATCTAATAAAGATCACGATAGTATTTACAATGTCTAAATAGGGTTCCGTATTTTTCAGTAAAACAGTACAAGTTAGAAATGCCGTTTTTTTAAATTTTTTTCGACTTTCTCATATTTATTCATAATTACGTAATTGTTTTACAAAATGAGATTTCAATATTCTATATACTAAAGTTCAATGCGATCATTGCACGGTTATTCTTTTTATGATGGCTATAGTAGTTCCATAGTAATAGTACTTTTTGTCGAGCACGCGATATTGCAAGAAATTCCAATAAATTGCCTCGGTCTGCCATGAAATTATGCCTCTACTCGAAGGGTTATACTTGGATTACAGACTACAATGGCATGAAAAGTAGTAACGTGAATTTCATAGTGGAATATTGCTTTAAATCCACCCACTAATAGTCGCAGAGTTTTCTAACAGTATATATACTTTAGGATTCGTTCTCATATATAAAAGAAAAAACGACTCATATATAATTCCTCTTTTATATTAGAGATGTGCATATAATAGTGAAGTGGAATATTAAGTACGCCAGGCGTGCTCACTCGGTTGGCTTGCCGAGTAATTAAATTATATTTTCTGGGAAAATAGTACAGAGCTAGACCGCATCTCTGGCCACAGATTGATCGAATAGTAGTGTCCATTCATAACAGATTCAAGACGTACGATCGACAGGCTCCTCAGATCGCCTGGTTCAGAGGAGCTAACTGAATCTACAATCATTTATTATCATCATCATCATCATCATCATCATCATTTATTCATTCCATAAAAGCATTTCACAATACTGAGGAACATGTCAAATTTTACAATCATAATTTACCGGATGATAAAACCGCTTTGATCAATTACAAGAAAAAAAAATAATTGTAATCAGAGGTGATTACTTAAAATTAGTCAAATTTAAAAAATAATCGATAATAAAACAATGAATAATAATCAATACAATGAAACAGAAAAATTCTATAACATGCGTAATTAAAAACAACGCCAATAAAATCTAAAACTTAGTGCGAAAGTATAGTCATAATATGGTTATTTATAATCAAGCAATTGTGGACGCAATATCATAAAAGTCGTCCAGTTTGGAAAGGGCATGTTTGACTAACTGATTTTTCAAGCAGATTTTATATGCTGCCATCTCAAGTCTTCTTGTCGATGACAGCAAAGCATTGAACAATGTAAAACTAATATTTAATAATGTTTTTTGATATTTAGTCAAGCGTACTTTAGGCAATAATACATTGTTTTTATGTCGCGTATTATGGCTATGTCGAGTGGAGTGAAGCTCGCAATTTAAAAGATTCTCTTTGGCGTATAAAAGGCACTGATATATGTACATGGACGACATGGTAAGGATACCAGCTTTAATAAAAAAAGGGGCGCAATGTGTTTCTCTGCTTACACCAAAAATTGTCCTAACGGCTTGCTTTTGTAGCACAAAAACGCGATGGATATCGGTTGCATTACCCCTTAGTAGTATCGCATAAGACATCTTTATGGAAGCTAGAGTGATACACACTGATCGCTGCATGTTCGCCAGCCAGAAATTTCACCTTCTTATAGCATAGACTGCCGATGACAAAGTTGCACACAAATCTATACTAATATTATAAAGAGGTAAAGTTTGTGATGTTGTAGGAAGTAATCTCTGGATCTACTGAACCGATTTTGAAAATTCTTTTGCCAATAGAAAGCCACGTTATTTGTGAGTGTCATAGGCTATATACTATTCCGAAAAATGAAAAGATTTTTTCGTGGTAGTCGGATTTCCAAAGTAAGTCGGAAAAAACGGTCGAACGAAAACGTTTCTAAAGAACGCTGCCTTAACGATGAGAGATATATGATTAAGTTCTAGAAAAAAGTTATAGAGCTTGATAATGCCTACAAAAAAGTCAGCGACAGCATATGTCTAAATTTTATATTTAAGTCACGAAAAGTAGTTTTTTATATTAAAAAAAATATTTAAATCGTTAGGTCATGTTTATTGGTCATATTATCAACTATTATGAATTCATATCAAAATAAGTAATCGTCTGAAGTGTTTAAAACAAAAGACTTTTCCCTTTTACTGCATATAATTTCACCTTTACTGCATAAATGGTTAATGAGATAAGACACTCACAAATAAGACAATCACAAGAAGGCACTCACAAATAACGGTAATATAGTCAAATTGGCATGCAAATATATACATACATATGCAGTAAAAATATAACCCTTCTTTTGGCAGTCAGGAAATAAATCATAGCACTCAGTACTAACCAAACCACACTCATAATTTCATCACAAGTAAAAAGTTTTACCGCCCAACGAAGTGGGCACGGGTCAGCTAGTTATTGATATTTTGATTCCAGTTTAAATTTTCATCTAATGTGATCCGTTTTCATGTAATTTTCATCTAATTATATAGCGCATAAGATTGTTCAACGTCGTACTACGATTTGGCAACTATGATTTTACTACGAAACGCAACGTGTAGATGACATTACACTCATAGTTCCAAAACTGTATTAATCTTCTATTATTTCCTTAAATCTGGCGACCTTTGTGTGTAACAATATAGCGGAGCACTGTAGATGTCGCTCTAAACACGCCTATACGATATAAGATAATAATATAATAGCAACGAATATTTAAAACGTACCTCTTATTATTTTAATATTGTGGGACAAATAATAAACTCTTTATTTGCACTTAATAAGTATACAAAAAAGGCGAGCTTATTGCCACATGGCAATGTCTTACAGCTAACCTAAACATAGTGGTACATGCGCGCATTGTGAAAATAAAGATTATTACATAACATACAGACAAGTGGAAGAATTTAAGACTAATAATGCCCGAGGAGAGGAAATTGGGAGAGGAACAGGAGAGAAAGGGAAGAACTGGTTACTTCTTAGAAAGGTAGTAATCCTTAAGGTGAGTCTTAAACGATGGTAAAGAAGGCGAGTTTCGTATATTTGCTGGGAGATCGTTCCAGAGTCTTGCACCATGGACACAGAAAGAATAGGAATAGAAATCACTATTATGACTCGGAATTTTTAATAAACTGTCAGAGGCTGACCGAAGTACGAGACCGTGGGAACTTAGTGGTTCAAAAAGCTCCCGGAGATAGGATGGTGTTAATTGGGTGAGGACACGATATAGGAGAACCAGTATATGAACATTTCTTCTTTGGCGTATTGGCAACCACTTTAACTGTGCCCTATAGTCGGACACGTGATCATACTTACGTAGACCGAAGATGAATCGTTACATGAAGATGACAATTATTTACTTGAAGATGACAATTTTTAATGGGGTATACAGGTTTCAATCTATACTAATATTATAAAGAGGTAAAATGTGTGACGTTGTAGGAAGTAATCTTTGGATCTACGGAACCAATTTTGAAAATTCTTTTACCAATAGAAAGCCACGTCATTTGTGAGTGTCTTCTATACTAATATTATAAAGAGGTAACGTTTGTGACGTTGTAGGAAGTAATCTCTGGATCTACTGAACCGATTTTGAATATTCTTTTACCAATAGAAAGCCACGTTATTTGTGAGCCACACATTATAACGAAGTGGGCACGGGTCAGCTAGTATGTAATAAATACGCACTTTAACCCTCTAACTGGCAAGATCCTAAAAATGATCGAATTTAGTTGCGTTTTTTTTAAGCTATTGCATAGCTTTTATCGCGGGCCTAGGCCAGCGCGGCGACCGAATGAAGAAATTTCTTAACGAAAATTAATGATTTTAAACTGATAATTACGTCTAAACGAGTACGGCTTACAATTCGAAAAAAATATATGTTAAACAAGAACATTTTCCTAATATTCTTAGCTTTGAATATTTTAGATTTTGTTTATATTTCATAGTGTAATTAATTTGTGAAATTAGGACTAACCGAACACAAAAACGACTACTACGCAAATACTATCTGGCGTATTATTATGAAACCTGCACCATTTTAAAGATAATTTAATTATCTATCTTTTTATCTACGATTTTTTTCGAATCATTCGTTTTTTTTGCTTTATCGAATAAAAAATTCGTGCGCGGCGCTCTATCGGAAGACGTTTAAATTATTCCGAATCATTTGCTACCGCAGCCGCAAATGATTCAGAATAATTTCAACGTTTTCCGATAGAGCGCAGTTATCTGATATCAGGAAAAAATAAAATAAATAAATAATTATAATTGCATAAGTTGTTAAAAATTCTATGCAATAAATAGCTTTACCGCGGCAGTCCCCGAGTGCCACACCTATTTTTTTTTCTAATTAATAATCTGCCAAGAAAACCGACAAAATCATCAGAATATAATTATCTCTTTCTGTTAATTAGTCAGGTGAAAAAAGGTAAAGGTGCCTTACAATACAATAATGTGGTACTGTCGAACTGATCTGATGATGGAGTCGGAAGATATGAACTGGAACTTCATGATAGAACATTGTATCATAGCTGTGTTTGGACTTATTAGAAAAGTCTTGGAATGAACTTTGACCACGATTAGGTTTCAAGATCTGATGATGAAGCCGGAAGATAGGCACTGGCATTCCATGATAGAATATCGCATCATAGCCGTGTGTATGTGAATATCGTATCATAGCCCAAAAGCGTGTTTTAGTGGTTTTTTTGAAACTATTAATTTATTATAAGCAAAAAAGACACAAAAGTGATGAAACTTAATTTTTATGAAGATGAAACTTAATAAAACTGATTTCATACTAAAAAGTAACGCATAACTAGCGGACCCTGTACATTGCGACGTTGTGATACATCTGACATATTAGCAGTTACCTCTTTCGTGATCTGTGGTCAGAAGAATATCATTATTTTGACCTAGATAAAACCACTCTCCGTTCATTAATGGATAGAAGTATTGAAAACCACTAATTGAACGATCAATTTACTCGGCAATGTAGCGCTCTCTTCAAAATAGGAACGCGGAAAAATATGTCATTTTACCCGGAATATGTCATGGAACCCCCCGTTCCTTGTTTTAACATTTATCTATGAATACATCTATATATCAATGAATATGTATTATTATTGATTAACTAGTTGTAAGTACGTTACTGTTTCACGTCTTATAATAGTCTAAGACCTAAAACTTGATTAAATAAACAACCGTTTTTGCAACGTTGTTGCAATTTTCGAAATAGTTCAGTGCTGCGAAATATTTCAATAGATTCAGTGATCGTATGGCGTCGAATCGGTCTTATTCACGATTCAACTCCAATTCAACAGCCTCCTCGTATGAAGGACTACCACGAGAAGGACTTTCGCGTCTTAGGCCTTCCGGGGCGGGGCTACTGGACGATTTGCGCACCGTGCGGCGACAGCCAATCGGTTTGTGTACTCTGACTAATTAGCAGCACTGATCGTCATTCTTCGCTAAACCACTCATATGACACTCGAAATAAAAAAAAACAAGCCCACCAGCGAGTGAATACGGGATTTGCACAGAGGCATTACGCGTTTCTGGCACCGCGTCTTTATGATTCCTTCTGCTCTTCCTTGGGGGAGAGCCAAGGAAGAGCATTGACTCTGAAGAAATATATTGACTTCCATTGACTCTGAAGAAATATATTATCAAGTGGCTCGGGACGAAAAGTAGAAGCCAGTGCGAAGAAATGGTGACTCACATCCTGACTTAGGCCATACTTGACATAGCTGTCACCTGATACTTGACAAGAAATATCTTTCCGTTGATTATGTTTAAAATAAATTGATTATTTTATATTAATTATTTAGATTCACAATTTTATATGTGCATAGTAGGAACCCTTTTTAGGCTACCTAATTAATTGGTCAATTTAGTTATTTATTTAATTATATATTTATTTATTTTACTCATCTATTAACTTAAATATTTTTTTTTTTTATTTAATATAAGTTTTTTATTTATATACACACATATATATATATATATATATATATATATATATATATATATATATATATATATATATATATATATATATATATATATATATATATAAAAGAAGAAATTGCTAAGCCTGGTCATCACAAAATCGCCCTACAACCTGCTTCCTTATAGTATCTATATTCGTGAAAAGGGGTCAATATCAATGTCAGCATTCAGGGTGTTGAAAGTTTCGCATACCCTTATAAAATAAGAATTACGCCTGTATTTGGTTTTAAAGCCAGGTAGGTACAAGAAATTTCTGTACTATGTCGTAAATACCATCCCAGAACAGATATTCAATCGAGTGGGGTGATAAAATCCACACAAATGTAATATTATCTGCTTCGCAAAAAAAAAAGTGTAAAAATATTATTATTTATACTTTTGTTATTTTTGCCAAAATCAATTTTCTTGTATTGGATAATTTTATAAAATAAAAAAAAAATACTGAAAGAGTCGGGAGGCTATGGAAATATACTGTTTCCTAAGCAGCGATGGTGGATGTTGACCTGTCGTCACCCACTGTTGAGACTATCAGTCGGCTACCTGATCCTGAGTTCCTAGCCGGAAATCAAAAGATGCCATGGTCCGCGATGGATTTAAACTGAATCACCGCTGAACGTACGGCAGGTAGAGGTCCGCGCAAGCGACTTCGAAACCGTTTCCGGTCGGCAGGTCGGAGGTATCCTGATCTTAGAGTATATATATAAAAAAAATAGAGCGCGCGCTTCAAACGGGTCGCTTGGAGCCGAACGTAGACAGGTGTGCTATAGATGTTTATACCGTATATTGATGGAGATGCGAGAAATAGGGAGTGACCACGCGCTCGCCAATCGACTAGTCGATTACGGATAGCACTCACTCGACTCGACATTGTAAATTGTTGTACATTGTAATTGTTGACATTGTAACAGTTTACTGACATACACGCTCAATTACGTCGTCTTCTCGTAAGGATGTCAACCAACGTCGCTCCGCCTCCCATAATTTCTTGCGCAGGAAAGAGAAGATATGAGTGCTGTGCGGCGATGCTGTATTTTGCCATCTCATAGATGAATAAAAACACTCCCTGTCAGTGGCGGCGACAAAAATCTAGTGTAGTAAAGAGAAGCTTAAAATTATTTTTTAAAACATAAGAAATATATATACATTTATAAAAATGTTTATTGGTTTGTAACCATTTGACCCCAATATGCCATAAAGGCAAGAAATGAAAAAAAATAGTTCATGATGTTTTAAACGTGTTTATTTTAATCACATTTTAGAATATCTACAAAATAATATTGTAATTAAGGCCGCCATTATTTTTTTGTCGAAAATTATTCAAATCAACAAATTATATCTACTCGATCTTCAGTGTTCACGATAAAATAGGACAAGCAATGTAGTTTTATGTGATTGGATGTATGCCTAAGGCTTATTTTAGTGGAAAATACAAAGGTACAGGAAGATGTAATTTTGATAACAGAAATACAATTCTGTTCTCAAAAATTACAGCTTCCATTGAGCAATAATAACTAAAACCTCAGACGTAGGTAGAATCATAGAATCTGGTCTAAGCGCAGTCAGCTAGTATTCGACTAGACTGTATTCAGATCGCCCGCTTGGAGGATCCAAACCCTTAAGTATCCGTTATTGCCCTTTTAAAAGAGTGAGCTTGTTGTATAGTTGCCTCTTGGTTTGTTTTACATTTGACTTACAAACTAAATATTTTATCCGTATATCAACATATTTTTGGATAACGGCCCTTAGCAGATGAAGCAAATGATTACTGCACGGTTTCTGCTCAAATAAATGGGCATGAAGGACCGTGGAAATATCGGATCCGATGAATAATTTTAACGTTTTTGTAACCATATTTATAGGATCGCGATCGGATTTATTACTTTTGTCAAAATTAACCCTTACTACTGATTCTGCGGAATTACAAATTCGGATTACATCATTTGATGGATAGATAAGTCCACTTCTGTCTTTAAACACAATAAATAAATGAGCTTGTTTAGGTGTGTTTGCGACTAATGCTCCCAAGCAATCAGTGCAATTTAGTCTAGATAGTAAATATCTAACAACATACCCGGCAACGTATGCCACAACATGTTGTGAAAATACTGAATGGAAACCGGCAGGTAAACTCAGATCTTCCTCCTTCAAATTGCTCATGAATTGTTCGTCGACCATATCCACTTGTGATCCTGATCTATAACCCTTCGTTGTCAAGTTAATATGCTCAGTTGACGACGAACACGTTAACAAAGTTATGTGTTCCAGAGGAGCACAGTTTCCCCCTGAAATTCTCTTTTAACTCCATGTGAACCAAGAGCTTTTTGTAAGTTGCCATAAATTGCAGGGCCGATGGATTATTGTTGAACCCGCCGTGGGACCGTACTACTGAAAAAAATATCTCTAAGTGGTCTTGGCTTAACCTGTACATTGGTAAAAAACCAATGTTTTTTCTTGTTTAACGAGCTCGTTGTACAATCCTTTCATGCTGTCTATGCACACGCACAATCCAAGGAAACGTACTTTATTTCTGGTATTTATGATCGGTGTTTCATTGTCCATCAAAACTAGATGTTCCAAATAAGTTTTTGCATTATCCATGAACGTTAGATACTTCGTTTCGTTTTTCTCATTGATTGGTGCTTTAAAGTCAATGCCAGGAAACTTTCTTGAATTAAGAATGTCAGTCAGATTGTTCATTGTGTTGATGAAATTCACTGTTGGTTGTGAGTGAGCAAAATTAAGTATACGTAATTTTTTGTCGCAAAATTCAATAGCGTTCGCAACACTGGCACTTAACAGCTGTACTGCTAGCTTTACTTTCATTATTTGATTTTGAAAGTTGATGTGTTGTGTCGATAATTTATTTCCCTAGTGAAAATTTTCATTTAGTTGGAGCGTGTTTAATTCTTCAAAATATTGCCATTTGATTAGGCCGCCGTTATTATCTCGAAGAACCTTTTTACTTTGTAATGTATTTCTGACCAGTTTCACCATGTGACATGGGTCAAAAAATACAAAAACTGGTTCTTTTGATGCAGGATGTTCGAAATAGGTTTTTAGTTGACGTTGGTAGTTAAACGAACAGCCAAGTTCTTGAGCCATGGCTATATTTGCTGGGCAACCATCAAATGTCATAGATACAACTACCACGCCTACATCGTGGCAATTAGAAAGGCATATCCTTACTAGATTGGCTCTTTGCTCACCTGTTAGGCCGATTACCAGAAAATATCCTACTGGAATTTTCCACTGATCGTTAATGGCAACTAAAAGGAACACCAGAGCTTGTTTGCATAGTGTATTTGAATCTCCGGTAACATCAAACCCAGCACCAAAATCTACATATCCTTGGACTGCATTACCGTCAAATTCCTTTAATTGTCGAATCGACATCTCGTCTATTACCAAATTGCATAGAATTTTCTTGTCAGAAGACTTGACCTTTTGATCAAGTGCTTTAAAAGCTTCTGCAGTGAAACCTGGCGTGGCGTTTATGCATTGGTACCATTTTCTTATGGTGCTTGTATGTGGTAGACATGTGTTAAAGGTACTACGTACGTAAGAGTAGGCCTTTGGAGAATAGAAATGGAGGGTTAGCGCAAATGTACGCAGTTCAGGTGGATATTCTCTCCCTTTATGAGTCATCCTTTTCAAAAGAGCTGCTGTAGAAAGCCGGCACACTTCCAGAATATCCACTTGTTCTTGGTTGATCAGTATTTTTTGCTTCAGTTCTTTTAATACCTTAGATAAATTGTCAACTTTCTTTTTCAAACGCCGATTAGCAGCGTGTAGTGCCTTGTTTTGCAAACAAGGCAGCATGTAGTACCTTGTTTTGCAATGTCTTCTAAACGGATAATTTCTGTTTTTAACTTTCGTTTCCTTGGAGTGTCGTGTACCAGTCCTGAATTGGAAAGCCCTGCAACCTCCGACTGTTGACCGGAAAATGGAGATTGTTGTAGAAAAAGCGAAGGTACAGCGTCGTTTGTTAATCTACGGATTCCATTTTTGGTTTCATACATGTTTGAATCCGGAAAATTTACTGAACAGATTCTACTCCAAAAGTTTGGTTCCCAATCGGTCTTCTTTACAGCATCAATCTACTTCATCATATTTGTTTTGTCTTTTGGAAACCTAAAAGTAAGGTAAGTTTCTAAGTTAATAATAATAATATTATTTAAATTATTTTTTGGTCGGTTTTTAATATAACGTATTCGCACCACCGTATCACGTCGAATCCAACGACACCTCATACTTACGTCAAAACCCGTCAAGACGTTCGTTCTCTACGTTCAGACACTCATACATGCATAATATCAGCATATAAAGGTACGCCCTAAAAACATCTACGCTCCATCTGAAGCAATTGGATAAACCTATGTGAGTGGTCCAAAAAGGAATCCCTTATTGGCCTTATTATGCATTATTTATCATATTCCATATATATTCTATACTTATATTAACATAAGATTTTTTTACCATTACTGCCTATAATTAAAAAAAGTGATTTGTCAATTTTTATAAAAAAATATTATCGATAATCGATTTCGCTTTTAAAATATCTCGATTCTCGATTAGTGAACACACTCCCTACTTGCGGTCGAGCAGGACGAAGGGTGGGGCAGTGTGTTCCCCATCCGCTTACGTCGCGCTCCTCGCTTCACCCCCGTAATGGATAACTTTTATTTGGCTGAAAAGTAATTCAAAATTGCTTATCGATGATATGTGACACTAGATTTGTGTTTTGTGTGTTTTCTAGTATCATTTTTACAATGATCGATTGCACATTTAACCATATTTCTTCTTAAAAACAATAAAAATGCTCTACAAATTCCCAACTATATCACTTCACAAGCGCTCGCGAACGACTGCGGGCCTTAGTCGGGCGGTCGCTGCATTGTTCACACCCGTGTCTACTGTTCACACTCGCGCGCTCGCGCTCTATTTTAATATTAATACTCTAAGATCCTGATGGTTAATTCCAGACGGAGATATCCTACCTAACTGATAGCCAGAGGGCGGGGTGGCCCGCTGGGTTACCTTCCTAGTGCCTCGCTGTGAGGCGTCGGACCTGGCGGATTGTTGGCTTTGCTTAACGGTAAGATTGTGTCGTCCCTAAGCCTTCTACGCTTGTCCCACGGGATACAGGATGATCATTATCGTTGAAACCTCCTGGGGTGCCGCTTTCGCCCTTTGTAGTTACAACCTACAAGTGTACGCGGTGGTTGCCGCGTTTTTTCTTAGAATGTCTAGACGCGCGTTTTGAAACGCGCGACAGATTCGTGTCATTCGAACAAAGTCTAGCTAGAGCGTTCGAGGAGCGTAGAGAGAGTATCCCCGACAAGCCGCTCGAGCGGTGTCCTTCAGCGTCTCGTTTCGAGGTTTTAAAGTATACAGCTACCGCTATCCTCTGCGAAGAACGACGAATTACCGTTAAGCCGGCCACAAACAGCGGCGCACGTCGATACACACCCACGTTTGACACGGAAGCTACGTGGCTCGCTGTTGCGATGCGACCTGAACTACGCCTACTTCCTAGCCTGGTTTAACGTGGTGTGACCTAAGGGGCCCTTGCTGAGTTGGCCACGAAGACCCATTCTGTTCAGGGTTGGTCACACTCACGGGTCAACACCCATCCGACGGCCTCCACGCATGAAGTGCGAGCCTGGGTAGGATTCTGGCCTTAGGGTTAGTTTCCCCTAGGAATCAACCTTCTTGCGCTCCTGGACGGTCTGCGCACCGTTTGACATAAGCCAATCGATTGCGCACTCTGACTAACATTCGGGGGAGTCTGGAAGCAGTACTGTTTCCTATAGAGCGGGGGTGGTCGCGGACGTTACGGCGACTGCTCTTTAAACGACCATCGGCTACCCGATCCTGGTTGAGCAGCCGGGCAAAGGATGCCATTGTCCGCGATAGATTCGATATACACCGTTTCACCGCGTCGTAAGGAAGAGGACCGCGCAAGCGACCTTGTGGTTACGAACTCGTAACCAATCGAGAGACTGGAGTAATCTGGTCGCAATTGGAAGTAAGGGCGTGAGTGTAAGCCCGCTGGGTAACACTCCTGGCTATCTCGCGGTTAAGGCGTTGGCCTCTTACGGGTTTGTGGCGGAGCTTGACGGTGGACTGTTTTGTCAAAGTCTTCTGCGCTCACTCCAAGGAGATAGAACGACTAATCGTTAAAACTTCCTGTAGCTGTAGATGTGCGCTGAATGAGCTCGAGAACGATGATTTGGTTTTCGTGGTTTAAACGTGGCGGTAACATTGGGAAAAATCGATTAAAACCGAGGATAGGGTATGGTTACTTCTGAATGAGCATTTGGATTTGGAAGACTGAATACATATTTTCTGTAGAGCGTTTTTTACAGGCTTTACATTAACTCACAATGTTCGTATGTAAGTTGTCCGTTTTAAAATTTGCAAATTTTTCGTTTCATTTTTCGACCACTTGCTGGTATTCGACTGAGCTGAAATTTGGTATACTTATGTAAGTTCGGCGACAATGTAATATTATGTTACCATCAAGCTGATTTGATGATAAAGCGGGGATGTAGGGACTGGAACTCCCTGATGGCAAATGGTAGGACGGTCGAATTTGGGCTAGTATGTTTTGTAATCATGAGTACTTTTCATTACTCTGATATATCTTCAGATTCCATCTTCTGGTGGGTCTGAAGATGGAGCCGGAAAGATTGCCACTGGAACTCCCTAATGGTAAGTGCTAACATAGTCGAGTTTGAGCTCGTTTGTTTTGTTGTCGTGAGTATTTTCTACTAGCTGACCCGTGCCCACTTCGTTGGGCGGTAAAACATTTTTACTTGTGATTAAATTATGAGCGTGGTTCGGTTAGTACTGAGTGCTGTGATTTATTTCCTGACTGCTAAAAGAAGGATTATTTACTGTATGCATTTGCATACAGTAAAAATATTTCATTTGCATGTAAATGTACCTATGTATGTATTTGCATGCCAATTTGACTATATTACCGTTATTTGTGAGTGTCTTTTTGTGAGTGTCTTATTTGTGAGTGTCTTATCTCTTTAACCATTTACGCAAAAAATGGGAAATTATATGCAGTAAAAAGGAAAAGTCTTTTGCTTTAAACATTTGAGACGGTAAATTTACTTATTTTGATAAGACTTCATAATTCGTGATAATATGACAAATAAACATGACCTAACGATTTAAATTATTTTTTTAATATAAAATACTACTTTTTGTGACTGAAATATAAAAGTTAGACATATGCTGTGGCTGACTTTTTTGTAGGCATTATCAAGCTCTACAACTTTTCTCTAGAACTTAATCATATAGCTCTCATCGTTAAGGCTGCGTTAGTTAGAAACGTTTTCGTTCGACCGTTTTTCTCCGACTTACTTTGCAAATCCGACTACCGCGAAAAAGTCTTTTAATTTTTGTATTAATGTATAGCCTATGGCACTCACAAATAACGTGAGTGCCATAGGCTATACATTAATATTGGTAAAAGAATTTTCATGTTTCATTTTAGTATATATTACACGAGGGTCTGAACATGGATCCGGAAGATTGCTACTGGAACTCCCTGGTGGAAAGTAAAGCTTGTTTTTAAATATCCTTTTTCACTTTTAATTTATATCATAATTTTTTAATCAGCTCTCGTATAAAGAAGCGTTTGACGGTGTGCTAGACCGGAAGAGGCTTGAAGCGATTTCCGTTTCATAATTTAAAAAAGATTTTGTGTCTTCCCCCTCGGTTTGCATCGCCCGTCTCGTTTATTACTCAGGAAATAATGAATTTGAGCGTCAAAATACGGATGAGATATTGGAGTCCGTGGCCGTCAATTGTCGCTGTCAGCCGTCGCTGTGAGCGCGAGCAATATTCCAATTTATCCGCGGCTGAGTTTGCACAGAAATTCGTTTACGTCATTTCTCGCGCCCGGAATTGAATCGCCTGTAGCGGCCCGCCGAGATCGATACGTCTCCTTTGCTGCCGCTGATCTTATTATCAATTTCTCCCGTGCTGCTTTCTGGAAGTGGATCCGATTGCTTGTGAAACCCTGAAAAACAGAAATGTTGAGAATTAAAAAATCGAACGCGGCAGGTACTTTGACATGACATGTTTTGATTTAATGACATTTTATTTCATTCATACTAACATTATAAAGAGGTAAAGTTTGTGAGTTTGTGAGGTTGTAGGAAGTAATCTCTGGATCTACTGAACCGATTTTGAAAATTATTTTACCAATAGAAAGTCACGTTAGTTGCGAGTGTCATAGGCTATATATTAATCCTAAAAATGAAAAGACGTTTTCGTGGTAGTCGGATTTGCAAAGTAAATCGGAGAAAAAACGGTCGAATGAAAAAGTTTCTTACGAACGCTGCCTTAACGATGAGAGATATATGATTGAGTTCTAGAGAAAAGTTTCAGAGCTTGATAACGCCTACAAAAAAGTCAGCGTCAGCATATGTCTAACTTTTATATTTAAGTCTCAAAAAGTAGTTTTTTATATTAAAAAAATAATTTAAATCGTTAGGTCATGTTTATTGGTCATATTATCAACAGTTATGAATTCTTATCAAAATAAGTAAATTTATGGTCTTATCCCTTTTACTGCATATAATTTCCTTTTTAACACGCTTTTATTAGGTCGACCTGTATGTAACTATGTAATGGAATCTAAGGTAACTAATTTAACCATCTTCCAAGGATCTTAGCGTCATGAAAATTGGCAGCTGTATGTAGTTCTGATGACAATAATATGGTACTGTCGAACTGATGTGATGATGATGGAGTCGGAAGATATGAACTGGAACTTCATGATGGAACATCGTATCATAGCTGTGTTTGGACTTGTTAGAAAAGTCTTGGACTGAACTTTGACCACGATTAGGTTTCAAGGTCTGATGATGAAGCCGGAAGATAGGCACTGGCATTCCATGATGGAATATCGTATCATAGCCGTGTTTGGACTTGTTAGAAAGGTCATAGAGACAACTTGAACGATCCATAATTTATTATTATTATTATTTATTCCGTAGCCGGCGATTGGGGAAGGGGTCGCCCTCGCAGCCAATACGCTGCTGTCGGTGCCGCTGGATCTCGTACTCCATTCACGATTCGCTTCCATTCTTGACGATTTTTTGCCACGTCTCGGGCATCCCTAACCGATAATTGTTGATTTTTTAGGTCGTCTTTGATGTTATTTAGCCAGGTTTTCTTCGGTGCCGATCGCTGAATTCTCCATTCTGTCGGACGGTCTCGCCAAAGAAGTTTACGTGGCAAGCGATTATCGTTCATTCGGCAAACATGGCCGAACCATCGTAGTCGACGTTTTTGTACTTCTTCGATCGTTGTTACTAGATCGCATCTTTCTCTAATGGTCTCGTTTCGAATTTGGTCGCTGTGTGAGATACCGAAAATCTGCCTCAAGCATCGCATTTGGAACACTTCGAACTTTAATTTAATTTTTGGTTTTTAAATCCATAATTTAATTTTTGGTTTTTACGCATTTATAAAACCGTGTTTTTAGTGGTTTTTTTTAAACTATTAATTTATTGTATGCTTATTCTAATCCTTGGTTTAATATTAATCGAGAATACGTTAAGCTGCCAGATCTAGAAAATCAGCTGAGTTAGCCATGGAAATAACAGCTGTACGCATCTAGCCATCGTAAATGGTTCGCAGTTAAACTTGCGTAAAAAAGATTAATGGGGGGTTATTGCAGTCTGTTCCAATTGAACGAATCAGTCACAAGTAAATGGCTCCGGATTGCGATTGGCATATATCGGCCTAAGTGCTTCATTCGCCATTGCCAGAAATATCCATAAATAACCTCGCCCGAGAGCTCGCACTTTGGCCGCTCGACTGCCAAATCGGGAGAACTTCGCTAAACGTTCTTCCAAAATTGCACCGAGCCGTTTACATGGACGATTTACTCGCGGTGGTAACGCCCGAAAGACGGCAGAGCGAATGTGAACGAAACAAGGTCGTACTCATAGCTCATACGCAACATGTACGAACGGTTATACTTACTATATACACAGTACACCAACCAGTAGCTTTACTCTCGAGCTACAAGGCAATGCGGGAAGAGGGTGCGGGGAATGTGGGCAGAGGGGTTTGTCCCGAGGAACGCGAACATTAAGCATTATGGCCAGGTAAAGGTTGACGACGTTTTCGAGCGTTCGGACATCTGCGTAGGCCGAGTAGCAGAACATCTGGCGAGCATATTGAATTGCTTAGAAATAGTGTTATATACACCCGCTTCATTCCTTCTCAGTATAAAAATGTTGTAACCCTTGCTTTCGCCGCTGCCCCGCTCACTCACCGTTCACACGCGCAGGATGATCACGTCAGATACCGGTTTCCATACTGCACTTTCACTAGTCAGCTATGCTCGCCTATATCGTCTGCCTACCCTGATCGTACTAATTTTATTGTTTTATATTTAATAATTCATTTATCACTCACAATCCTACTTACTAAATAAAATTAATATCCGTGTTCCTTTCAACCTAATAGATTTAACCCTGCTCTTCCTGTTCCTCATGCTGGTACCAACTATGGGCAAAATGCATTTCTGTGGCGAACAAGTGACAATTGCAATTATTTGATTAAACGCTTTGACTTTGATCTATTCTGTACGAGTATTAACTCAGCTAGGCAGCAGCTGAACAGTGAATTCTTTAGTATTAATTGTTGAATATTTTTTGATGTATTTTTAATCGGCTCTCTGTTATCCTACTCCTCTTTTTGTTAAATTATAATTAGCTGTTGGTTTTCCTAAACATAAATAAATAAATAAAAAAATATGCGAGCCCTTACGACTCGTGTCGTATTCGTTTTGATTTCAATTTTATTCTAAGAGAAACCACTGTCTGGGGTATACTGTGCTATATAGGTACTTACCGATGTAATTGCTGTTTTTTCACACTACTCACTTTGAACTTAAGTAACTTGGCTTTGGGTTGGAATTTAAAATTCCAATAAAATTTAATTCAAGGCCATGTTATTGTTTTTTTAAGAATCAGCTGTTTATTTGCCTTTCCGTCGTTTGTTTCTGCTCAAATATTTTTGTTTGTGCAACCATGGTAAAGTTGAAATTTTCATTATTTTCAAATATGAGATCCTGTGCCTGTGTTCTTATAACACGTTCTTGCAGTCTGGCTACAGTTACCGTTAATGTGTACTGTGAAGAACTGCAAACAATGTTGGAGAAGTTCGTGATTAAATAACCGAGCCTGGTCAATCGCTCATAGCCACTGCTTCTGCATGACAACGTATAATGTACAGAAGGCAAATGTACAGAAAATCTACTTGTATCTTAGCATTAAATTGTATAATCTACTCCCTACAAAATTTAAACAGCCGGAGGACATAAAATTCAAAAAAACATCAAGGAGATGCTGATAGGCCACCCTTTCTATAATCTGGCCGAATTTTTCAAATATTGTGCCCATTTAAATTACTTAAAAAAGTAGAGCCTACTGTCTGACTATTTTATATGGTCTTATATATGTACTTTTAGTTTAAAATGCATAACGTAGATTTAATTTGATTATTTAACATTTTACTGACAATTTGAATATTACGATGAATAATTTTACTACGTATCTTTTCAAATTACTAACTACTGCAAATATTAGGCTTCTATTTTGATTATTTATATTTATAGTTTGACAATCTAGTAGTTAATTCTTGACTACCTATGTATGTTCAGTAAAGAGTAGTAACGAGACTTACTACCTAGCACAATTATTTTGACACGTCCAAGAGCGGTCTTTAGCCGTCAATTAGACACGACGAAAATGTAATGTAATGTAATGTAATCACAGATTTCACTACAAACAGTCGCAAACTTGCAGGAGTGGCAGCTGGAGACTCTTGGTCACCCACCGTACTTGCCAGACCTTGCTCCAATAGAGTTTCATTTTTTTCAGAATTTAGATAACTTTTGACAAGGCAAAAAATCAACTTTGAATAATCGGGTGAAAACGCCTTCAAAGCATTCATAGGTTCATGTCCACGAGAGTTTTACAGCATAGGAATTAAGCAAATCCCATTATAATGACAAATCTGCAAAGATAATAGTGGTCAATATTTTGATTAATTAACCCTTCGAGTAGCGGCATAATTTCATGGCAGACCGCGGCAATTTATTGGCATTTCTTGCAATATCGCCGCGCTCGACAAAAAGTACTATAACTATAGAACTACTATAGCAATCATAAAAATTATAACTGTGCAATGATGACATTGAAATTTTGTATATAGAATATTGAAATCTCATTTTGTAAAACAATGAGATAATTATGAATAAATATGAGAAATTCGAAAAAGTGATAAAAAACTAAGCATTTCTAATTTGTTATTGTCTCACGGAAAATACGGAACCCTATTTAGAAATTGTAAATACTATCGTGATCTTTATTATATTCTCTATCAAAGGTAATATTTCGTTTTGCTTATTTACATACAAAAATATTTAGATATTAACCCCTCAAATGAATGGCGATTAGCTCGGGTTGCCTACGGCAAAATGTATATAAATTTATATTTATATTTACATTTACATTTACATAGAGCGGGGTTTACTATAGAGCTATAGCATTACTATAGAGCGGATTACTATAAAGCGGCGCACATTTACATTTATATTTACATTTATATAAATTTATATACATTTTGTATACATTTTGCCAAGGCATCCCTTAAGGGACGCCTCACATTTGAGGGGTTAACTTATTAAAACCAATAAAAATTTTGATGATTTCTCGAAAAAAAAAATGATGATGTTTGACAATGGAATTTTACCATAATATATATCCGCGAAATGACCAACCATCCAGATTTGATCGTTACGTAGCCTAAGGGTTAAATGGTATAATAACGATAGCCATTTCGCTGCATTCAGGAATAAGCGATTCAAGGCGCAATAAAAAGATAGTCTATCTACAATGATAAATCAGAGTCGACTTAAGTCCATTTTAATCTTAACTTTGAAAACCACAACATCGGTTATAATCTTTAAATTTACTAATAATTACATAATCTATTCGATCCCTCGCCCTCCATCATATAATAATAAAGTCTATATCTTATTTCGCCTTTTCTTTGTGCCGGTTGGAATTCCTATTGTATGCTCACGCTGGTTTGTTCCGTTTGAGCGGAGTTGCGGCCGAGCGACTTATGCCCCGCACGTGTTGCCGCTATTCCGAAGAACCAATTCATTCGCTTCACTCGCGCCATTTCCTCTACCTTTCGAATCTCCCTCAGCGCGAGGCGACTCCATCGCTCGAGGCCGCTGCCGCCCGCCCGCCGAACAGATTTATTTACACTTGGATCATTCACTTATGAAGTAGGCGCCAAAAGAAACTACGAAGAGCACTGAAAGTTTCTGTAAATAGCCATTTGAATTATCAATATTTGAAAGGTATGCCTGCTCAAGTGAGATATTTTATCGATGCCCGACCAAAAAGAAGTTTAATGTGTTTAGGGTTATGCAGTCAGGTTTCCGACCAGGTCACAGCACCACCACCGCTCTTGTCAGAGTCACTGATGACATTTATTTATTTATTTATTTTATTTATTTATAACGTACAAAAAAAAATACAAGGACATGCATACTGGTGTACATGAGGAATAATTAAAAACAAACATTATTATAGCGAAAAACATAGCTCTATGCATATAAATATGTTAGCATATCCGAATGAGGCGAAATCGCACAACCAACTAGACCTAGAAGGTCTGTCTCTGGCTGTGCTGTGTTATACCAACTGTATATTTGTAACTCGCGAGCTGACGAAGGTGATCAATTTTAAATATTTCTAAATCTAACAAATGTGTTGTTTACACAAATTAAAGTAAAATTTAAAGTAGAAAAAAAAAATTTATCCAATTAAGGACTAAAATAAAGTAAACTTTACATTATATTCAATAAATTTAAGTGGAAAATAAGTAATAATATATACAAATATATAAATAAACACTACATTCTAATATATATGTATATATTTTTTTTTTCAATTTATTTTATTTCCAAAAAAATCTTAACAGATTGTAGAAACTTAATATTTAGGTACATTTAAATTACAGTATATTAGTTCGTTTTTACAATATTTAAATTTATCACCACGTACATACAGTTACTTCATTATTGCTTTTAGGGCATCCAAATCATTTTTAAGATTTATTTACTAAAACCACAAATTAAAATAATTGATAAAAATAATCAAGAAATTAAAATCAGAAAAAGTCAGAATAATTAAAAAATGCTACTTAAAATTGACAAAAAAATGACCAAAAAATTTGAAAAATTATTTAAAATTAACAAACTCATCGATCGAGTAAAAAGCTTTGTCTAATAAGAATTCTTTAAGTAACTTTTTGAATAAGCATTCCACTTGAATAGTTTTTAAACTTTCTGGTAGCCTGTTAAAGTAATATAAGAAAATGATATGTAATATTGCACAATTTTACAAATACATATTTTTTAATATTCATCCTACAGTATTAATAAGATCTTTAGTTTTTGAACGCCCAATATCTAGAAGCCAGTTTTTTACTTTACCTTTGAAAGTTACATAATTTTTCACGTTTTTCGTGGTTTCACATAGTGAATTGTAAACTTTCGGGGCGATAAAAAAACATTGTCTTCGGGCAAATGTGCTTTTTACCTTTGGAATTGTGAAAAATTCCTTTTCAGCATTTCTCGATAAGTACATTTGTTGACTTCTTGCTCTGTACTCTTTAGTTGTGTGGAAGCTTACAAGGCACTGCTTAATAAAAAGCTGACAGATATCCAAAACCTTAAACTCCGCAAAGAGCTGATTTGAACTGTACCGAGGAGGCTTTTTGTTTATGACTTTTATTAGTAACTTTTGTGCTTTTAATAGTCGGTCCATTGTTGTTTTTGTACATGAGCCCCACGCTATAATTCCATGCACCCATATACTTTGACCAAGAGCCATATACACCATTCGCAGTGTTTCTTTACTCAGTACATTCTTACGTTCGCGGAACACGTACAGTAATTTCCTCGTTCGCGCCTTAAGCGATTTTATTTGGCATTCCCAATTAAGTTTGGAATCTATTTCTATGGCTAAATAATAATTAACATTAGATTCGCTATGAATGACAGAGAACTTACCATTCACTCTTTGCTAGATTTCAGTAACGCATTTCACTCAGTTGACTTTGACCTTATTCTAGAACGGCTGAATGCTCTCAATGTCTGTGAAAAGGTCATTAGGTACATGGTTTGACTCCTACTTACGTGGACGCCGCCAGTGTGTCAAAGCTGCCCACATTAAATCGGACCTGGTTGAGCTTACTGCCGGCATTCCGCAGGGAGGTGTTTTATCGCCGTTACTCTTCTCAATTTTTATCAACCCTATTGCTAAGTGCCTAACATCATCATACCATCTTTACGCTGACGCTACAAAACATGGTATAATTATAAATCCAAATAAATCGCAAGCAATTGTGATCAATAGATAAAACATTCTTAATCATTGAAGAAACATTGAAAAAACATTGTTAAAAATAGATACTTCATAATTACCAATTTGTGTAAGTGGTTTAGCGAAGTATAACGGTCAGTAGGGCGGTGTCGACTACAGTGGGCGAACCCGTCACCCCAGGCTGGTATAACGATATGTGATCATTCTTTCAGCCATGGGATGAGCGTAGAAGACTTAGGGACAAGACAATCTACCGTCTAGCTCCGCCAGCAAGGCCGTTAGAGGCCAACGCCTTACGGCGAGGCACCCGGAAAGTTAACAAGCGGGCAGCCTCGCCCTATAACTACCAGTTTTGGCAGGATATCGCCGTCTGGAATCAACCTTCAGGATACTTTCATCCTTCCGACTAGTTACGGGTCCGAAGTCGCTTACGCAGCCTATACCTATTGTAATTACAGTGGTAATTTAATTTGAATTTATCGCGGACCTCGTTCATTTCCCGTATTGCCACACGGGATCGAGTGGCCCACGGTCATTTTAAGAGTGGCATGATAACAGGTTAACATCCACCCCCGCTGCTTAGGAGACAGTATATTTCTAAAGTCTCCAGACTCTTTCAGCAATTAGTCAGAATTCACAACCGATAAGCGTCGCCGAACGGTTCGCAAACTATCCAGTAGCACCGGGATGCAATTCCACCGGAAGAAACCGATCCACCAGCTTGTGAAGCCTGAGACGCGGGAGTCTTACCCGGGGTAGCCTTCCGCAGGAGGAGGCTTCTGAATAGGAGCTGAATCGTGAGTTGAGCCGATCCGAGTACAAAATGGATCTTGTAGCCCAAGTTGCACGAAATCGTTCGCTACCGTATATATGACGTCAGTATGACCGTAGTATGTCGGTCAGTGCTTCTATGTAAATGCGTAATATTATTTCGCACGTATATAAGTCACTATAATTCAGTACGTCAAATACCCTAAAAGCTTATCGGACGAAATAGGATCTTTTATTTATGACATACTAGCTGACCCGGCGAACTTCGTGCCGCCTAACAGTCAATGAATGTCGTGTTACAGATAAACTGAACTTAATTTATGATTTTATGAAAGTAATACAATGAATACAAAATAAATAATAAGTTCACTACTTTATTAAGATAATAACACAAAAATAAATATAAAATTACAAAAATTAAGTATATCAATCGCGTGTCAGCAAGACATGATTGAATTAAACTATTTACATATTGTGCAGCATGGGATGCACTCGGTTTAATTCTCTTCATTGAAGCACCTTGTGATATACCTACGACAATTTTTGTTTTTTTTTATCAGGCGCAAGAACAAATAAAGCGGCTGATTTGCCGACGCGTTAACATGCCACGTATAATTGACCATGAGAAAAACACGGATTTATATTTTGCATGGAAAAAGTTTTTTCTTCTATTTTAATTTTTCGTCAACTTTCCAATTTCTGTTTTTAATAGTTATTCTGCTATTCGGGACGGAGACAAATACTACAAATAAAAAACCATGAAAATCCGTCCAGCCGTTCTCGAGTTATACATGTTAGAACAAACCCGACTTTGTTTTATATATATACTAGCTGACCCGTGCCCACTTCGTTAGGCGGTAAAACTTTTTACTTGTGATGAAATTATGAGTGTGATTCGGTTAGTACTGAGTGCTATGATTTATTTCCTGACTGCCAAAAGAAGGGTTATATTTTTACTGCATATGTATGTATGTATTTGCATGCCAATTTGACTACATTACCGTTATTTGTGAGTGTCTTATTTGTGAGTGTCATATCTCTTTAACCATTTATGCAGTAAAAGGGAAATTATATGCAGTAAATGGGAAAAGTCTTTTGTTCTAAACACTTGAGACGATAAATTTACTTATTTTGATAAGAATTCATAATTGTTGATAATATGACCAATAAACATGACCTAACGATTTAAATTTAAGTCAAGCTCGACATATCGTTGCGCGATCGAGTTCGAAACGAGCTCTTCAGACCGCGCACGAAGGTGGTCGACGTGGGTCAAAGAGTCGCCAAGCTGAAATGGGCTTGGGCTGGCCACGTGGCCCGACGACACGACGAACGGTGGAGCAAGCGCGCTTTGGAGTGGAAACCCCGGCTAGGCAGAAGAAGTGTGGGCAGACCAGGGGTCCGATGGTCCGATGACATCAAGGAGACAGCTGGACCTGTCTGTATGAGGGAAACGGACAACTGATACGGATGGAGAGTGATTGGAGAGGCTTATGCCCAACGGTGGGCGAATGCGCGCTGATGATGAAGAAGAAGAACGATTCAAATTATTTGTTTATTATAAAAAACTAATTTTTGTGACTTAAATATAAAAGTTATACATATGCTGTCGCTGTGTAGGCATTATCAATCTCTACAACTTTTCTCTAGAACTTAATCATATATCTCTCATCGTTAAGGCAGCGTTAGTCAGAAACGGTTTCGTTCGACCATTTTTTCTCCGACTTACTTTGCAAATCCGACTACCACGAAAAAGTCTTTTCATTTTTCGGATTAATATATAGCCTATAACACTCACAAATAACGTGGCTTTCTATTGGTAAAAGAATTTTCAAAAACGGTTTAGTAGATCCAGAGATTACTTCCTACAACCTTACACACTTTACCTTTTTATAATATTAGTATAGATATAGATTTAGATGAGGCACGTGTCCAAAGTTATCCAAATTTCAATACCTCCAGAATGATATGATATGATATGATCATCTCTTAATGATATGATATGATCATCTCTCTTGGAGAAAACGTTCGCGGTTAACACGGTCGACGAACATCTCGTACAATAAATACGTTGAAAACGACTTGTCCCTATGCGTTCGGTCCTTCGAGCCGGATATGGTAATGATTTCGACATTTCTGAATAATTCGACGCGAAGTGAACACAGAAACGATGGGTAGTGGCAAATAAAATATGTCGTCCCGAGTAATCTACTGACAAATATGGAGCCATTGTGTTTGTCATCCTCCATCCGAGCGACATCTCGACACAGATTAGTCTGCGCTAGGTGTACGCATTCTCAATAGATGCGACGCTAACGGGAATACTCACGAGTTCCATCCGCTGTTGAAAGTGATCCCAAGGGTACTTCGGCAGGAGTTCCTCGACGCAAAATCCCGTACAAATCCGGATAGAAATAGAAATATATTTATTGACAGAAATTGTGGTAGTACATTTATGGTGATAATGCGTATCATTATGTCTCTCACATTACCTGTTATTATAACAGATTGTCAAATTTACTTTTGAAATGCTAATTTTGTAATTTCCTAATAAAAAATGACATTATTTCACTGATTTGCCTATAATATCTTAATCAAATCAATAATAATTCGTAATGTTCATTGAATGGCCTGAAATAACATTAAAAAAAAAATAACATAAAAGAGATCTAAACAGACCGGATAAGTGGAACTAACAGTAGAAGACAATTAATAAAAATAATTCACCAATAATATAAAAAACTAGCTGACCCGTGCCCGCTTCGTTGGGCGGTAAAACTTTTTACTTGTGATGAAATTTTGAGTGTGGTTCGGTTAGTAGGTACTGAGTGCTATGATTTATTTCCTGACTGCCAAAAGAAGGATTACATTTTTACTGCATATGCATGTACATACATACATATGCAGTAAAAATGCAATTATGAATTCATAATTGTTGATAATATGACCATAAAACATGACCATGACCATGACGATTTAAATTATTTCTTTTAATATAAAAAACTACTTTTTGTGACCTAAATATAAAATTTGGACATATGCTGAGGTAAAAATTGGAAACCTGGTCTTCGCATAGCATCAGAACCGGGAGACCAGGCCACATCCAATAGACGATTGGTGGATTTCCGGCGCTGATATTACGCTGCTAGAAATATAACATAACCTGCCGTTGTTAATAACTAATGTGAACTTGTATGATGTATACGTGAAGGCGATGTGTATTAATGTTTTAAATATCCTGATTGCTTATGCGCCGATGTTGACTGGCAGCGGTAGACGGTGATGAGGCCTTGTAGGTTCCTATTGGTTCCATGCAGCTTAGGTGTTGTTGGCCACATTTTATGTCATCTGGCCTGCCTAAATCGCGGCCCCACTCCTGTGTGCTTTGGGAGTTAATGGGCCCTTGCTGAGTTGGCCACGAAGACCCATTCTGTTCAGGGTTGGTCACGGTCACGGGTCAACACCTATCCGATGGCCTCCACGCATAAAGTGCGAGCCTGGGTAGTACTCTGGCCTTATGGTTAGTTTCCCCTGGGAATCAACCTTCTGGCGCTCCTGGACGGTCTGCGCAACGTGCGACGTAAACCTATCAATTATATTTTGTGATTATATTTTTTCAGATTTTCTGTTTATTTTGTCATTTAAATTTCAATTTTGTGCAGCCAACGCAATACTTGTAATATAAACTTAAGTTACAAGTTAGGTGATAGACATTTCCGAAAGGCAATAAGCTCGCTTTTTTATTGAAAACTAGCTGTTGCACGCGGCTTCGCTTCGCGTAATTTTTCGAATCGAGTTGTTAATCGATTCGAAACGATTCGCGACGTCATTTTATGAAACTACTCGTAATGAAAAAAATACGGCTTATTATGTAATTACTTACGATGTAAATGAAAGAATAACTATTTGATCAGCGATTTGAAAGAATATTACTTACATCATATTACGCGATATTTCGGGAGTTTTCATAAAAATAACGGAACAAATTGCGACAACGTAATTGACGTTGGCCGTTTTGGCCGAAGCAATTTGCTAAAAAATACATGAAAAACAGCAAATGGACAATCTCAAATGACAAATGATCATTCATAATCTATTTTAAAATGCAAATTACTCACGTTTTTAAAGTTTATTGCACTATAACACGCACTAAAACATATTTTTGTCACTATACCACGGCACGAAAACGAAACTCACAAAATGGCGACCGAGCCACTGGACCTCGCGACGGCAAGGCCGACAATTACTGAGCGTAGAAATTAAAAAACATGACCGCGCGCTCATCGGACGTGACTTTGGAATAGAGATGGGCATTGCGTCGCTATGTAACGCTCTCGGAAGCGAAAATAACCGGTTTTGGAGTTTTAATGATTTTTTTCGCAAACGGTGAGCGTTTCAGCCATTAATGGTCGATATACATTCCAACGCAGTTAGGCTTGCAACCAATAATGGTCGATATACATCTTAGTGGGCAGGGTGGCGTTTATTTGCCTTTTTAGATGCTAACTTTAGATATATAGTGGAAGTCGTACCCCACAGATGCACGCTACCTATTTCGTAGGCGTACGCGTCTCGTTCCTCGCCACGCGTACCTTATTTTATGATATCTCTATAACTGCACCACCTAAACACTCACAGAAAATAGCTAATTTTATCTCTATTTAACACCCGTATTAATGTATTAATTTATTTTGATTAGGATTCTTAATTTATTGCTAATGTTTTCAACAAACTCTGCCTACTTAATTTTCTTAATTTTTTGACTGATAAAATAATTTATTTTAGTTTAAATATAAGTTAGATATAATTGCTGTCGTCGACTTTTTTATAGTCCCTTTTAAGGCTAATGTTTTGGTGATATATTGTTTTCAATTATATCAAACCGTTTCTTCAGCGCACGCCGATAAAGCAACTCACCAGCTCATTTTATTCCGACTTGATTTACAAATATCAAAACAAATATCTATCACAATAAAATATAGCCTATAGCACTCGTCGATAACAGAGCTTCCGATTAGTGAAAGAGTTTTTGAAATCGAATACGTAGTTTCGGAGATTACCCCCCCTCTGTAGCAATACCCCGGAGTTCTTGTCCCCTCTGTAGCAATACCCCTTGCACAGCTAGACACATTCTAGCTGGCTGCAAGGTGGCCTTAGAATCAAGGACGGTACACTTACCGCCATGACAAAGTTCTCGCTGTTATTCGCAAGATAATTAGTCTCTCATTGGCTCGTGCCAACAAGGGTTTGACAGTATCCTCCAAACCCCCAATACAGTTTGTGCGGGATGGCTCTAAAGGCAAAAAACATTTAACTATAAAACCTTTCTCAATAATCGAGAAAGCTACAGATTGGATTCTGGAGGTTGATTCGGTCTCTAAGCAGTATAAATTCCCTGAAAGTCTCGGATGCACAGCCCTCTGTCCAGATATAACTCTTTACTCTCTATCTCGGAAGGTGGCTCTTATTGTAGAATTAACTGTTCCATGGGAATCAAATATCCCAAAAGACCACGAGTACAAATTAAATAAATACCATGATCTTGCAAATGCCGTAACCCGGAACGGCTTCACTGTTCACCTTCACGCGGTGGAAGTTGGCGCTCGTGGCCTGCCAGCTAAATCTCTATTTCACCTCTTTAAAGATCTTGGCCTTTCCAGAAAAATAATCAACTCTTTCTTAGAAAAATTATCTAAAACTGCGATTTGCGCATCTCAAATTCTATGGCTTCGAAGGGGGAGTGAATGGGTGGTAAGGTGAACGCTCACATGTGGCAAGACAGCTGTCCTAAACCTACCACAGCCGGTTCGTAAGTCCGGAATCCACTGCTCACCCCCCAGAAGTGTAAAAAAAAATAGTATTATGATGGGCCCGACTCCGGTCGGTGAATTCCATGGCAGCTCCGTTTGTATTTATTTATATACAAACTTACAAACATACAAACTTAGAAAACATTACTTCTTTATAATATTAGTATAGGATAAAGAATTATAATATAATTATTGTTATATTTTCGTGTCAGATCTAGTGTAATATTGTTCTCCTTTTATAATCTGTGCACCAAGGTTGAGATTTCGGGGCCACCGAATCGGGAACAATTTCATGCTGTCGTTTCGATTAAGGTCCACCATTTCCTAGGCGGGAAATAGTTGGAGCTATCCGGGCAAAAATTTCCTCCACAGAAAAGGCCGCCCCGCCCCTTAAGGCGTGGGTGACAACAGTTCATGTCCATATACACGACTGCCCAAAAGGAGTGTTATGTGTTCAGGATTCATCTATGTATTTTTCCAATTCTTTATTCCGCCATTACTTTCAAACGCTTGAACCGATTTAGAAGTGTGTCGTATTGTTAGAATCGTATTGTCCTCCCAAGTGTTATACGTCTCGCGACTCTTGCTCTCATATAAGGGGAAAGCAGTGTCTTTAATATAAATCTCCGTGTTACGCGGTTCGTGTTGATATTAATTTTATTTTATTTAACAATTCATTTGACAGTTTAGTTTTTTTCGTTCTTTCTCTTCGCGGCCGTCATGAATAGATCCGGTAGGCCTATTAACGAAGAGAAATATTTGGAATAATAATTTAGCAAATTAAATTATACAAAGAATTTTAATTATTATTACACTCCACAAAATATTGCTGATTTTTAAATAACCGTTTTTGTTTCTTACGAATTTATTCCAATTCAACATTTTGGAAAATTATAGATATAATAAAACTGCGCAATTGATCTCGGAAAAGAACCGGCATGTATTAATGATCAAATCCCGATTTTTTTATTCCACCATAACTTCTAAACGCTTGAACCGATTTAAAAGTGTGTGATATTGATAAAATTGCTATATCATTCCGAGTGTCATAGGGTACCTTAACTGTCCAAATGCCAAAAAATATTTGTCTAAATGTCCAAATTTCATTAAATTAACATAAATATATCGTTATAAATAGGATAGAAAACGAATTTACCGCGTGAAATTTGTAGCACCCGACGTTTCGGTGACGTTGCAGCCGCCGTTGTCCAGGGTAGACTGAAGAGCTGTCAATCCGTTGTTTTGCGGGTAGGCCGCGTACCGCTTCCGCCACTGCGTAAGTTTGCGCGGGGAGCGCGGGAATTTTGAAAATCCGTCTTTGGGAAATGTCTTTTGTTTTAAACGCTTGAGACGATAAATTTACTGATTTTAATAATATTTCATAATTGTTGATAATATGACCAATAAATATGACCTAACGATTTAAATTATTTTTTTTATATAAAATACTACTTTTTCTTACTTAAATATAAAAGTTAGACATATGCTTTCGCTGACTTTTTTGTAGACATTATCAAGCTCTACAACTTTTCTCTAGAACTTAATCATATATCTTTCATTAAGGCAGCGTTAGTTAGAAACGTTTTCGTTCTATAGTTTTTTCCGACTTACTTTGGAAATCCGACTACCACGAAAAAGTCTTTTCATTTTTCGGATTAATATATAGCCTATGACACTCACAAATAACGTGGCTTTCTAATGGTAAAAGAATTTTCAAAATCGGTTAATTAGATCCAGAAATTACTTCCTACAACGTCACAAACTTTACCTCTTTATAATATTAGTATAGATAATAATATTCCGATGAAATCAGCCCTTGGCTACTTGCCGAAAACGTCTTGGGGTGACACAACCGATTTTTATAAAACATAATTAACATCAGTTTTTCTCTTTTTTTGCAGGTGAGTGAGCCTGTTCCTGGGTTAGCAATTTCGAAGCTGAAGTCGGTAACGTTAAAACTTATTCCCCCCTCCCCCCCCCCCCCCCCCCCCCCTATAAAATACTGACCTTTACGATTGAGTTTTCTCTGGGTAGACTTATAACCATGCTTAATATTGTAAAGGGAATCAATCCCGAAATAGGTTCAATCGATTTGAATATATTTTCTTGATGAACGTCGCTTGGCCTTCGGCTACGTAACGACCGAATTTGGTTGCACATCAGAGCACCGTCGACTACGTAACGACCAATATTGGCGGCTTGCTCCCGGAGCGCACAGTAATAATATTTTCTAGTTCGAACGCATCCTAAAATCCATATCAAATATCTCATTATTACCATAGATACATAGACGGCCGCTAGAATAATTTCGCGCATCATTTCGCGGATATTTCTGGTAAAATTCCATTGTCAAACATCATCATTTTTTTTTTTCGAGAAATCATTAAAAATTTTATTGCTCTTTTGTGAGTTAATATCTAAATATTTTTGTATGTAAATAAGCAAAACGAAATATTACTTTAAATAGAGAATTTAATAAAGATCATGATAATACTTACAATTTCTAAATAGGATTCCGTATTTTTCCGCAAGACAAGTACAAGTTAGAAATGCCGAGTTTTTTCACTTTATCGACTTTCCCATATTTATTCATAACTAGCGATCCGCCCCGGCTTCGCACGGGTGCAATTTATTAATAAATAGCGCTCAGCAAGGAAATATGAAGTATATTTATTTTACAACGTTTATTTATTTATTAATAAGTTTTTAAATATGTCACAAATGAAAAATACGAATAATGTAAAAATTGGTTTGAGTCGTAATTTTATCGTGAAACATACTCGTAGATCGAAATTTGACCACGGCTTATAGATTCAAATTTGGATAATTTTAACTGTCAGCGTCAAAATGTTATTTTTTCTGCCAGTTATTAATGTTTTTATATAGAAATGGTTCTGGTGGTGGAACCAATAATGTCAGTCTTATTTTACTCCCTGCGCTACACAAACCGAGTGGTTCGTGGCGTTACTTCAAGGCATTGCAATATTGGCAGAAATGATCCATTTCTCCAATTTGCACTCATTTATAATCGCTGTATTGTATCGCCAGATTATAATATTTAGAATGCCTCTCTGTATGTGTTTTGTCTCAAATTCAATCGTCTTCGCACTGCAACATTACGGATCCGTGCCGCTTCATTCAATTCTTGGCGATGCTCATCGCTTTCAGTTCCTCCTGTCTCTTTGTCGTCTTGTCGTGTTGCTGGAGCTGTCAATTTGCTGAGATTGGAGCGTCTGCGCAAGGGTATAACTGTGAAAAATTATAAATGTGCTAAACCTGGAAAAACATTCACGAATTACACAAATTAAGTTAATTCAGTTGATTTATCTTCAGAATCACGAAAACGCTATGAAAAAATTCAACTGTCAAATGTCAGTTTTCGCGCCGAGCCGCCATCTTGATTTTCGAATTTTTCGTATTCTTATTCTTGTCAAACAACGCCATCTATGATCAAGCTCGGCACTAAAATAATTTTTGGTTTTTCTCATTTTTCTCACTTTTCCGAGAGATTTTCCAATTTTTTTATATCCTATAGCAACACCGAAATGATTACGAACAAAACAAAAAAAGAATCGTTCAAATCGGGCCAGGCGCTCGTGAGTTATTAGGTAACATACATAAAACCCGACTCATTTTTATTATATAGATTATCTAATTGTTTACAAAATAAGATTTCAATATTCTATATACGAATTTTTAATGCGATCATTGCACAGTTATTATTTTTATGATTTATTTATTTATTTATTTATTTATTTATTTATTTAAGAATTAATTACTATGAAACATTGATTAGCTTATAAAAATAACAGGAACCGAATGGCAAAACCTTAACCTTTTGCTTATTTATTTCTGTCACCCAACTGGGACTAGCCCGTTCTAGGGTGGACAGGACTCCAATATTACAATCAAGTTTGCTTGATTGCTTGGTTGCTTACAAATATACAAGTTTTAGTAAAAAGCTAATGACACTAAATTGCCCTAAAATGTGGTCTTCAGAATAAAATAAAAAAATAATAATAATAATAAAATATTAAAAGATAATATAATAAATAAAATGCAATTCCAATATTAAAAGATAATATAATAAATAAAATGCAATTCCATTATTTAATCGGCAATAAATATCATATAAAATTCGATTAAATAAAATAAATAAAGTTATATGTGAGAAAAGGAAGAAACGGTCATTAATATTTATTAATATAAAATTACCTAGTCTAAAAAGTATACTTCATTGTCAAAGTCAAATAATTTTTGGTAGTTAGTTCAATGTTAAAATATACTTAACATATATGTTTAATAATTTGTGCACCTAAGTTTTATTATACTATTATTTCTAACATTTGATGTATGGTTAGTCTGTCGTGATTCGATAACCATTTCTTTAGTTTATTTTTGAATTCCCTAAATGTCAAGTTCATTTTTATTTCCATATTGATCAGATTGTAAAATCTCGGCGCAATGAAAGAGTAATGTCTTTGTACAAATGATGTTTTCCTTCTGGGTATTATTGAGCTATTTTCTAAAACTTGTCTCGTTGGTCGCCGGTTCTGAATTATTCCTAAATTTGAGTTACTGTCCAAAAATAGCCTTAAGAGGGAAGTTTTTAGAAAAAGTTGCCTACAGTCAAGAACTTTAGCTTCCTTATAAAGTTCATTAGTGGGATGGCGATATGGTCTACGTAGAATAATTTTTAATATAAATTTCTGCGCAACTTGCAATGGCTCTAGCAGGGTTTTACCACATCCACCCCATCCAATTATGCCGTAAGTAATAAGCGATTCACATAAAGCATAATAAACAGTTTTTAGCGTTTTGGAATCCAGAATATTCCTCAGTTCTTTGAATTGATTGATATAGGTAGTTCCGTAGTTATATTACTTTTTGTCGTCGGCGGCGATATTGCAAGAAATTAAAATAGATTGCGCGGTCTGCCATGAAATTATGCCGCTACAATTAATATTGACATTATACAATGTTTTGTATGTATTTTAATTGAATATGATTTATATCTATAAATATTTTTTGTAGAATACGAGAGTATTAAATTATTTTTTCCTATTTGTATAGTTATTTGATTGATTTTTGGAATTGATATTATATTTTAGTAGTCTTGATAATTTTTGGGAGTGATCGGGGGGCAGGGTGGGACAAAGGGTTTGCCTCGGGGGGGGGGGGGGTTGTTTGAATGCCGGGAAAGTCTTGGGGTGACACAACCGGTTTTTTACTTTGTTTACATATTCCAATAACTTAAATTCACAAAACGATCACAACAAACAAAGACATCTGTCGGGTCAGCTAGTTTCAATATGTATGTAACAAATACTTAGTTCTTTGCACAGGATATATAATTGTCAACTTTATATTTGAGGGAGTTAATGGGCCCTTGCTGACTTGGCCACGAAGACCCATTCTGTTCAGCGTTGGTCACACTCACGGGTCAACACCTATCCGACGGCCTCCACGCATGAAGTACGGGCCTGGGTAGGACTCTGGCCTTTTGGTTAGTGTCCCCTGGGAATCAACCTTCTGGCGCTCCTGGACGGTCTGCGCACCGTGCGGCGTAAGCTAATCAACTGTGCACTCTGACTAACAGTCGGGGGAGTCTGGAAGCAGTACTGTTTCCTATAGAGCGGGGGTGGTTGCGGACCTTACGGCGACTGCTCTTGAAACGACCATCGGCTACCCGATCCTGGGTGAACAGCCGGGCAAAGGACGCTGTGGTCCGCGGTAGATTCGGTAAACACCGTTTCACCGCTTCATAAGGGAGAGACCTCGATGTCGTAACCAATCGAGAGACTGAAGTGATCTGGTCACAATTGGAAGTAAGGGCGTGAGTGTAAGCCCGCCGGATAACACTCCTGGCTATCTCGCGGTTAAGGCGTTGGCCCCTTACGGGTTTGTGGCGGAGCTAGATGGTGGACTGTTTTGTCCAAGTCTTCTGCGCTCACTCCAGGGAGATAAAAGGACTAATCGTTAAAACTTCCTGAGGTGACAGGCTCGCCCGCTGTAGTCGACAACCCTAGTTGTCAACTTTATATATTCTACTACTGTGGGTCAGAGTTCACTTGCTCTTCTCGCAGTAAATGGGCAAGTGTGTCCGCGTCCGCCTCTCGATGGGGTACTTGTTGCGGGACGCGAGGTCGTCGAGAGCGCCACAAGTTGTTGGGTCGTTCGCCTTAGATAAAGAGGGCCAGGGAGCTAACACTCGAGATGAGCCCAACAAAGCGTGCCACAGTCTTCTTGTAGGGCGGACCCCACTTGACTCGAGTCTTAGAGGGAAACGTCGATACGATACTGTCGAGTGCCCCGCGGACACGATACAATAAGCCCCGACCGACACGCTACGTTATGTCAAGCCGCTCTCGAAGTTCACCTCCACCCAGTTTAGGGGCTTAGCGGTTCAAGATATTTAAATTGTGGGACTAGGTGGGACTAGGAGCTAATGGGGGCAATTTTAATTTGGGAGCAGGCCATATTACACGGTTCGTTTCTGTTTTTCAATGTTGAATGAGCAATGAAATTGCTCCATGTAAATTTGAAATTGAATCATTCAATGCCATTGAATGATTAATTTTTTGACATTTGGGCATTTGGACATTTAGACAACTACTTACTTGATATTAGGACAGTTAATGTATCCTATGACACTCGGGATGACATAACGATTCTAACAATTCCACACACTTTTAAATCGGTCCAAGCGTTTAGAAAGTATGGGGGAATAAAGAAACGGAAAACATATATGGATGAAGCCTGAACACATTACACTCCTTTATTGTTGGGCTATCGTGTAAAAAGCTAAGAAATCCGTAGAGAAATCAAGCTCTATATCCGTCACTGCTCATCGGGCGATGTATTACAAGATACCAGGAATCTCTGGATCCCGTAAATAAATTCTACGCTACTAACTAGTAAAAGGCACCCGCGGGCTATGAGATACTCGCACTAATTAAGCTTTGAAAGTTGGCGGAACAGTTCGACATTTACCTACCTTGCGTTGCCTTTAATTATCAAGTTGGCGAATAGGGTGAGAGGGAGCCTTGAGGTGCATTTTCTCCTAGACAAACTTTGCGAAGCGAGAACGGGTAAGAAAGATCTTCGCTTAGCTTTAGATGTGAAAGGAATTCTCGATATAAAACGGATGATTCCGTGGAAAACTTACTAAGAGTTTTAGTAGGTAGTACATGTTGGCGTGAAACGACTTAACCCTTCGGCTACGTAACGAGCAAATTTGTTTGCTCATCAGAACACCGTTGACTACGTAACGACCAATATTGGCGGCTTGTTCCCGGAGCGCACAGTAATATTGTTTTCTAATTCGAACGCATCCTAAAATCCATACCAAATATCTCCTTATTACCATAGATACATAAACGTCCGCAGAATAATTTCGCGCTACATATCGCGGATATTTCTGGTAAAATTCCATTGTCAAACATCATTTTTTTTTTTTTTCGAGAAATCATCAAAATTTTTATTGGGTTTTATGAGGTAATATCTAAATATTTTTATATGTAAATAAGCAAAATGATATGTTATCTTAGATAGAGAATCTAATAAAGATCCCGATAGTATTTACAATAGCTAAATAGGGTTCCGTATTTTTCCGTAAGACAAGTACAACTTAGAAATGCCGAGTTTTTTTTCACTTTTTCGATTGTCTCATATTTATTCATAATTTTCTAATTGTTTTACAAATAAGAGATTTCAATATTGTATAAACGACATTTCAATGCGATCATTGCACTGTTATTCTTTTTAGGATTGCTATAGTAGTTCCATAGTCATAGTACTTTTTGTCGAGCGCGGCGATATTGCAAGAAATTCCAATAAATTGCCGCGGTCTGCCATGAAGTTATGCCGCTACTTGAAGGGTTAAAATCAGACCGAAACATACAAGTACTACGATAGCAATTTGTATGATAACAAAATAGTACGCATGGTCTCGTCCTAATAACTAAAGTATTACCATAGATGATAGGGTTTTAGACTGATCGATGCCATACTACATTTTGGCAGCTAGAGTTTTTCTATGAAACTTGTTCTTAAGCTGGGCATTGACGGTCAGTTTTTCGCGTCAGTCTAGACGTAAAACTGTGCCCTCACTGCAAATGGTTTTATGCCAACTAGATTTCCCCATTCACTGGCGTCACTCCGACTCTTCAGTTTTCGACCGGCCCGGCCGCATGAAGGACGTGTTTTCTCTTTGCGGACGTCCACGAATAAAAATCGATTCCGATTCAGAAGAAGAGACATTCCCTTTTACTACGGCTACTGTTTGTTGTCATATACTTACAAGAAAACGAAAAAGAAAGCAATGGATGAAAGAATGGCTTAAAAAAAGGAGTCAATTCACGCACGTCAATTTCTTAAATGAGTTGTTAGAACCGAGGGACTGGCGAAGATGGACGAAGCGACATATTACAAGATTCTAGAACTTGTAACTCCACATATTGTTAAACAAGATACTAATATGAGACAAGCTATAAACCCTCATGAGAGATTCACTGCCACTCTTAGTTTCTTAGCATCGGGAGTCCACGAATAAAAATCGATTCCGATTCAGAAGAAGAGACATTCCCTTTTACTACGGCTACTGTTTGTTGTCATATACTTACAAGAAAACGAAAAAGAAAGCAATGGATGAAAGAATTGCTTAAAAAAGGAGTCAATTCACGCACGTCAATTTCTTAAATGAGTTGTTAGAACCGAGGGACTGGCGAAGATGGACGAAGCGACATATTACAAGATTAACTTGTAACTCCACATATTGTTAAACAAGATACTAATATGAGACAAGCTATAAACCCTCATGAGAGATTCACTGCCACTCTTAGTTTCTTAGCATCGGGAATGAAATCTGACTTCTATAATATCTAATTCAATTTTATAAATATCTAAATAAAATTGGAATATTTTATCTAAATAAAATCTTCTACAGCTTTTTGTCGATACTGTTTATTTTTTAATTTTTGTCGGTTATTTTCCATAAACATTCTGAATTTCTATATTTTTTGATGAAATCTATCATTATGACACGTCCGACACCTCCATGATGACGACGACGACACCGCCATGACAAAAACAAAAACACAGCTCGCGCTATCACCGCAAGCGCTGAGAGCGAACTGACAGTGACGCGTTGGATTGCCGATTGACTCGCGGTCAGTTTGGCGCGACGCGCCAGTTGGATTATGGTAGCCACGGAAAATATTCGTGGCGCGTCGTCAGTAAAAACTCTGGAGTGATGATTCGACGTTCACGATCAAATTTTGGACGCACGCCAGTTCAACTGACGCGAAAAACTGACCGCCAATGCCCAGCTTTAAGATATCGACCAGCATCCAGTCAGATTTTTGATTTTCGATTTTATTGAAGTTACCAAAAGATAAAGTAGGTAGTATCTTGGCGTGACACGTTTTAAGGATCAAACTGAAACATACGGCGTACCTTGGGTACGCTCAATATAAAACGAGAAAGGAATGATCGATATAAAACGGATGACTCTGAAGAAATGTGAGTAAAAGATGTAGTAAGTAGAATATTTTAGTGTAAAAAGTCTTCAAAATCAGTCTGAAATATTCGGGAAACAGGATAGAAATTTTGGATGATAATAAAAACGTATAATAATAGTTTTATTAAAAATAATAAACTCTTTATTAGAGCTGAAAATTGAAATACAAAAAGGCGAGTTTATTGCCTTATTTCTCTTGCAATTAATAATAATACCGACAAATGTTTGGATAAGAATAGATGTGTATGTACTAAATTAAGCAAATCTGCAACAGTCTCCTACTTAGGCATAACGGTAGATGAGAAGCTATGTTGGGAAAATCAGATTGCAAATTTGAGTTCGAGAATTAGAAAGCTGGTTTATGTATTTCTTCGGCTGCGCAACATTCTGTCCAAAACAACCATAAGAATGGTATACATGGCCTTGTGTCAGAGTATTTTGTCCTACGGAGTCGCGGCATGGGGCGCTACTACTAATGATAATCTGGATAGATTGACAAAAGGCAGAAATTATTATTGAGAGTCATTCACAGGAAAAACCGGCGTCATCCATCTGCCTTGTTATTTTTCCAATCCTATGTGCTATCAGCTAAACTAAATTCATTAAGCAAGCGCTTCTTGCATTCTCGAAATCTAGAGATGACCACGCCCGAACTCAAAACAATCTGAACACAAGAATGTCCGCGAGTATCAATTATATAATTCCGTCAGTCAGGACAACATTTGCCCAGAGACATATATTCTACATAGCCCCAAAATTATATAATTCCCTTAGTGAAGACATAAAAAAATATCCTAACATAAAAATATTTAAAGCAAACCTTAATAGATGGCTATTAAGGGATATGTAAAATCTGATCAACTTCTTTGCAACGCACGACAATTTATTTAGTATCACTTATCTATTTTTCTTAATTAAATTTTATTAAATTACAACTAAAAATGTATATATTTATTACATAGCTATATTTTTTATAAAATTGGTATATTTATGTGTATATACAGGTGGTGGGTCCAAATAATTTATTTTAAAAAAAAAACACTTCATTTCTCAAAATTGCATAAAAATATGCACATCTAGAGACGGGCCAAATTATCGCCTAGTTAGATGTGCTATTGGCAGTAAAGTTCATGTAAGATGTGTTAAACCTCCCTATATTAATTATTAAATAATTTATATAATTATTATAAGATTACATGACCAATGAATGAACTGTATACCTAATCCTAAGTACCTAAATAAATAAATAAATAAATAAATAATAATAATAATAATAATAATAATAATAATTGTATTTATTCAAAAACATAAATTTACAATTGTATTAGTTGCAGAATCTGTCTATGGTGCGTCAATTCACTTAAATAAATTAAATTATTAATTAATAAAAAGCAGTGAAGCTACCAGTTCCTCGTCCCCCGCGCGCGCTGCCCCTGCGCCAGCGACGAGCGGCCGTGGACCGCGCCGCGACGTAAAGGATGATTCATGCTACACCGGGCCGGGGCCGGGCCGGGCCCCGGCCGGGACACGGTCAGATATCTATAGTATACTTTTGTATGAAGCAATTCATGCTTGGCCGTGCTCCGGCCGTGACCGGCCGTGCCACGACCGGAGCACGGCGTCGAATTGGCGGTGGATATTGTTTTCCCGGCTCCGGTCTGCTAATCGTTCAATGGGAGAGATATGCTTAGGAAAACTTGAATTTTGTTTGGTTAAATCACGTTTTATTTTTCCAAGAAATATACTAATGCATTCTTTAGACATCCTAAAATAACCGTAAAATTTGCTCTCATCATCTATTAATTCCTTGTAGAGCGTGGCGAATTCTCCCTCCGATTGTCGTTTTCTCCAGGCTGGATGTACACTCCATCTTCTTTTATTAGATTCAGTTCGTGTTTCCAATACTTCGTCTTCAAAGGCAATTGCAATAGCTGCCAACTCAAGTTGTGAAAATTGCATTAATAAGACCCAGGGTGGATGTACACTCCATCTTCTTTTATTAGATTCAGTTCGTGTTTCCAATACTTCGTCTTCAAAGGCAATTGCAATAGCTGCCAACTCAAGTTGTGAAAATTGCATTAATAAGACCCAGGCTGGATGTACACTCCATCTTTTTTTATTAGATTCAGTTCGTGTTTCCAATACTTCGTCTTCAAAGGCAATTGCAATAGCTGCCAACTCAAGTTGTGAAAATTGCATTAATAAGACACTTATCAATCAAGCGAAAATAGAAATTAAAAAATATTATTATCGCCAAAATCGGACGCAACACTAGTTGATACGTCCGCCATTTGTGCATAAATTGTCTTTTTTATAAAACCAGCGTAATATTCATTAAGTTATGTTTTTATAGCACAATAAAGTTATTCTATTCTATTCTACTAGTTATCGCGGACACGGCCGTGGGATAAATAAACTCGGAAACAGCCCGGTCACGCCCGGTGTAGCATGAATGACTGGCCCGGCCGGAGCACGTTGGAAACGACTCGGCCGGGGCCCGGCCCGGCCCCGGCCCGGTGTAGCATGAATCATCCTACTGTACTCGGCGGCGTCCGGCAGTCGCTCGTATGAAGTCACGTTGGAACCACGTCATTTTGTTATTTCGCTCCACTTGATTATTTACGTCAAAATATAATAGTTTTATGGTTGCAAAGTTTAAATTGGTTTTATTATCAGACACTCCTAATATATAACCAAACTCCCTAACTAGGCCATAGCCCGTACCAAGGAAAACTCTATGTATGGCAAAGATTTATTCATGTGCTCATAATATTAAAATGAAAAATACAAAACTTGATAAAATAGAAAATAGATAAGCGAATGCAAATTAAACTTATAATTATATTTAAAATATTGGTCATGAAAATAAATATTAAGGCGACATGATAGGTACCTGGGAACGACCATAACTGAAGAATTTGAGTTATATGAGTTTTTTGAAAAATATAAGCATTTATTTAAAAAGAGTTTCTAGAGGAATACCCTCGATAAGAAACCAATTTACAAGTTGGACTTAAGAAAGTTGCTCATTGGCTCGGACATTAAGGCTTTAAACTGGCTTCGAAAACTTTCAAGCGTGATTACACCTACAATGTAGGCGGTGAGTGTGTTTTATTATAATTTCATTATATTTACTGGTTAAATCTCTAGGGCAGCACTTAGCCACATTTTTTATTTAGGTCCTAAATTAATTACAATTAATTAAAACATGAGAGCGCTCTGAGAGTTACGCTAAATATGCTTTGCCATTAACACCCTTATACCACCATTGGGTAAAGATGATTATTCTGTGCTAACGCTGCGATATAACATTTAGTATGCGCCTGGTCGCCGGCGCGAGCGGACGTCGAATCTGTGCTTGACGCTTCGTCAACGCTGGATTTTTATTTGACAAACCCTACAAAATTGACCCCGCCTATTTTTCGCGTGTCCGCCCATTTCGGATATTTTTCTTAAACTAATCACACAGTGCAGTGGTACATGCGAGCGTTGTGGAAACACAGATTATTAAACAATAAGTTTGTTTGCATAAAAACAAACTACTATATTTAAAACTAAGATTGCCCGAGGAGAGGAAATTTGGAGATGAAAGAGATAGAAAGGGAGGAACTGATTAATTCTTGGAAATGTACTACTTTTAGAGGTACTTAAGTCTTTTTGAATTGAAACATAAGTAGGATATTTTGACATTATACTAATAAAAATAATAATGAGCTCTGTATTTGCACTTAAAACTTAGAACACAAAAGGGCAAGCTTATTGCCACATGGCAATATCTTACAACTAACCTAATCACAATGCAGTGGTACTTAGACGCTTTATTGAAATAAAGATTATTAAGGTTGTCTTCATAAAATATGAATGGTACGTTTAAAACTAAGAACTACGAATGGAGGAGAGGTAATTGGGAGATGAAGGGAACGGAAAGAACTCTTTACTTTTTAGGAAGTAGTCCTTTTTTATGTGAGTCTTGAATTCAGTATTCAGTATTCAATTTATTCATTCAGAATAGACAATATAAGCATGAATTATGAATTAAAGCTAATTATCGCATATTAGAATTCGTCACTTTATATGTATATATAAAACTATTAAAGCATAAATATTAATTCGACAATACCGTAGTCTAAAAAGTCGGCTTTACACGACAGTCAAATAAAATAAAATAAAAAAATAGAGCTGAATCCATGTACATGAGTATACATATAAAATAGATAATTATTATAAGAATATTAATAGTCATCAAGCACTTTGTATAAAAAATAATCACACAATAGGAAGTATCAACACAAAATTGGAAAAAACAACGTATGTATAATGTTCAGGTATGTTACATTACACATTGTTATCTACATATTAAATATTAAATTCATAATATTATTATTAAACAATAAGAACTAAAATGAGGTACCTGAAAGTTACATATTAATGTTATTCCCATTTGAAAGAATTGGCATGCTCAAAAAAATCACCCAGCTTATAGAAAGCATGTGTGGATTGCAGCTTTTGTTTAATAAATCTTTTAAACGCCTTTGTTTCCATCATTCTTGTGGGGAGTGGTAGCTGGTTAAAGAGCTTATAGCTCCAATATCCAAAGGACTTTTGTGTCTGCGTAAGGCGTACTTTAGGCAGGATAACGTCATCACGTCTGCGTGTATTGTGGGAGTGCATATTCCCGTTTACCTCTTGTTCGTTAATATTTGATTTAGCATATAGTAGACATTGTAAAATATATTCAGACGTAAAAGTCAGTATTTTGTACTTAAGAAAATATGGTTCGCAGTGCGTGTCACGGGATACTCCTGCAATTGCTCTCAGTGCACTTTTCTGTAAAATGAAAACCCTAGAACTGTCTGTGGCATTCCCCCATATCAGTATACCATAAGTCATTTCAGAATGAAAACAGGCATGATACGCAGTTATTGCAACGATTTCACCAGCTAAGAATTTTATCTTTTTTATCGCATATATTGCCGAAGAAAGCGCACTACACAGTTCATTAATATGGATGTTCCAGCTATGATGATGATCGATCATGATACCTAGGAACTTTGTCGATTTGCTTAATTCTAGAGTACTGTTGTTTAGAGTTATATTGAATGGTATAGCAAGCGATCTATATTTTGAGGAGAACTGCATAGTTACGGTTTTTTTTGCATTAAGCAAGAGATTATTCTCTGTCAACCATGAACTTGCTAGGTTTAACGCATGATTGGCATTGGTCATTAGGTCGTTAAGATTGTTATCGTGAAACAGAAAACTTGAAAGTGAACATGAAACAGGAATCATTCTAATGAAGGCGAGTTTCGTATATTTTCTGGGAGACCGTTCCAGAGTCTTGCACCATGGGCACAGAATGAGTAGTAATAGAAATCAGTATTACGACAAGGATAATGAGCGACGACCAAAGAACGAGACTGAGGAAACTTAATAACTCGAAAAGCACGCGAAGATAGGATAGGATGGTGTTGATTGGGAGAGTACACAATGAAGGAGAGCAAGTATATGAACAAGCGCTGTATCGAATCTCTGTATCCGACACTGCTCACCGGGTGATATATGACAAGATATCAGGAATCTCTGGATATTATCCCGTAAATTCTACGCTTCTAGTTAGCAAAAGCCACCCCGCGGGCTATGAGATCCTTACATTAATTAAACCTTGAAAGTTTGCGGAACAGTTCGACATTTACCTTACGTGAGAGGGAGCCTGAAGGTGCATTTCGCTTCAAATCAAACTTTGCGAAGCGTGACCTGGTAAGAAAGAGCTTCTATAAGCTTTATATGTGTATGATATTCTCAATATAAAACGGATGATTTAGAGGAAAATTTACTGAAAAATGAAGTAGGAAAAGGAGACCTTTATAAAATCAAACTGGAACATATCATATCATTATTATTTATTTGTTGTGTGTGGCTTTTCTAATGTCATATATCGTTTTATAATTAGCATAATATAAATAAATCTAGGGAAGACTGTGAAAAATTATTGAGGTCTCGGGTGTGATCGTGTTATATATTTATTTATATTTTATATATTATAACACTATTTTATATACCTACTATCATATTATATGTATGAATTTATATATAATATTAGTATATATATGTTATATAATATATATTTATATATGGTATATATCATATTTATATGTTTTTATATCTAATATATAAAAAATAATTTTTATTCCATATAACTTAGTACATTGTCATAAATTTTAATTTAGTTATATAATTTTATTGATGTTTTTAAATTTAACTTTAAATTTTAAATTGTACTCAAGTATTAGATAAGACTTGCCCTCTCGTCTCAAAATAATTTACCGATGTTATTACCACCTCAACACAGGTTCATACCTAGTGAGGTGGTAAACCGTTATGTCAAAAGATGAATTTCCTTTCTAAGCTAGGTATAATATATACACTTATTGTAAAATGTTTTTTTGTTAGAATAAGGATTTTCTTTGTAATTTGTAACTTGAATTATGGAAATAAAATAAATAAAATTAAAAATTAAAAAAATAATGTCTTTATGAGTCTTGAAACACTGCGACCATTGCTGATCTATTGTGTTTGCCACCTACTTTAGTTCTATAAAATCGAAGATTATTGCGGTTGTTTGACATTATAAATAGGATATAGTCTACCCTGGACAACTGCGGCTGCAACGTCACCGAAACGTCGGGTGCTACAAATTCCACACGGTAAATTCGTTTATATCCTATTTCCTTTAGTTCTGCTCTAAGCCTCGTGTCATTTAAGAACCGCAACAGGCTTTTGGCGCCAGATTGTTTTACCTCCTCAGGTTGGAGGTAATGACCACCTAAGTTGCTGTATCATTTACGCATCAGCGGGCCACGTGAGGTGCAGGGGAGTGTCCTCTGCCCCTTGGCAGAACCTGCACATTTTCGTGTCCCGGAGCTTGAGGTTGTAGGTACATGTGTTTGTTCAGGCCACAATGCCGCGTGAGCGCCCTCATCAGTATGCGTAGATTGTTCCTATTTAGCGATAAGGCCTCACGGGCAGTCTACGATCGTAAGCCTTGATTAACACTTTGGAATGATTCAACCCTGGCGTGTTGTTCTAGTGGTTGAAGGATTATTCTTAACATATTTTTAGAGCATTAGGTATGCAAGGCTTTTTGGTACGCCACAGCAAGGTTCAGGGCCGTATAACGTTCCCTTTGCTCCCGTCTTAGCAAGTTCTTCGGCTTTTTCATTTCCCTCGATTCCTGCATGGCCGGGAACCCATCTAAGAATTCAGTAGTGATAGGCAGTTTGCACCAGCTTTGAATTAATGGTATTCGAGGCTAGTGCCACAGCTTGCTATCCGAGTTGGTATAGATACGGTGGTTAGCGTAGTTCTTATAAAGGTTGGTATCCGCACATTCAATAATGGCGTATACCTCCGCTTGGAATATGGAGGCGTATCATATCATATCATATCATATCATACCAGGATAGAAATTCAGATGGCAACAAACATGTCTAATAATTTTAATATTATTAATAATAAACTCTTTATTTGTACTTAAAAATTAAATGCAGAAAGGCTTGCTTGTTGACACATGACAATATCTTGCAGCTAAACTAATCATATTGCATTAGTACGTGTGTGCGTTGTATATAAATAAAGATTATTAGGCAAATCACTTTGTTTGAATAACATATAAACTACTATATTTAAAACTTTGAATGTCAGAAGAGAGGAAATTGGGAAAGAAAGGAGAGAGAAAGGGAAGAACTCTTTATTTCTTAGAAAGTAGTACTTTTTGATGTGAGTCTTGAATTTATAATGAAGGCGAGTTTCGTATATTTGCTGAGAGATCGTTCCAGAGTCTTGCACTATAGACTCAGAAAGAGTAGGAGTAGAACTCATTGTTATGACAAGGAATTTTCAGTAAATTGTATAATAACTGGCCTTGGTCAGTTTCCCCTGGGAATCAAACCTCTGGCGCTCCTGGACGGTCTGCGCACCGTGCGGCGCAAGCCAATCGATTGTGTACTTTGACTAACATATTGAGTTGTCAACTACAACGGGCGAGCCCGTCACCACAGGACGTTTTAACGATTAGTCGTTCTATCGACCTGCAGTGAGCGTAGAAGACTTGGACATAACAATCCGACGTCTAGCTACGCCACAACCCGTAAGAGTCCAACGCCTTACCGCGAGATAGCCAGGAATACACCCGGCGGCTCGAGACACTCGCGCCCTTACTTCCAATTGTGACCAGATTTCTCCGGTCTCTCGATTGGTTCCGAGTTCGAGGTCGCTTGCGCAGTCCTCTCCCTTACGAAGCGGTGAAACAAAGTATACCGAATCTATCGCGGACCAAGGCGTCCTTTGCCCGGCTGTTCACCCAGGATCGGATGGCCAATGGTCATTTCAAGAGCAGTCGCCGTAAGGTAGGCAACCACCCCCGACTCCCCCGACTGTTAGTCGGAGAGCACAATCGATTGGCTTGCGCCGCTCGGTGCGCAGACCGTCCAGGAGCGCCAGAGGTTTGATTCCCAGGGGAGACTGGTTGACCCAGTGTCCTACCCAGGTTCGCACCCCGTGCGTGGAGGCCGTCGGATGGGTGTTGACCCGTGAGTGTGACCGACCCTGAACACATGGGTCATCGTGGCCACCTCATCATGGGCCCGTTAGCTCCCTTTGACTAACAGTCGGGGGAGTCTGGAAGCTGTATTGTTTCCTATAGAGCGGGGGTGGTTGCGTACCTTACGGCGACTGCTCTTGAAATGACCATTGGCCATCCGATCCTGGGTAAGAGGCGGGCAAAGGACGCCATGGTCCGCGATAGATTCGGTATTCACCGTTTCACCGCTTCGTAAGGGAGAGGACCGCGCAAGCGACCTCGAACTCGGAACCAATCGAGAGACCGGAGAAATCTGGTCACAATTGGCGCGAGTGTCGGGCCCGCCAGGTAATCATTACTGGCTATTTTGCGGTAAGGCGTTGGTCTCTTACGGGTTGTGGCGTAGCTAGACGGCGGATTGTTTTTGTCCAAAGTCTTCTACGCTCACTCCAGGGAGATAGAACGACTAATCGTTAAAACTCCCTGTGGTGACGGGCTCGCCCGTTGTAGTCGATAACCCAAGTTGTTAGTCAGAGGGCACAATCGATTGGCTTGCGCCGCACGGTGCGCAGACCGTCAGGAGCGCCAGAGGTTTGATTCCTAAGGGAAACTGACCAAGGCCAGAGTCCTACCCAGGTTCGCACCTCATTCATGGAGGCCGTCGGATAGGTGTTGACCCGTGAGTGTGACCGACCCTGAACAGAATAGGTCTTCGTGGCCAACCCAGCATGGACCCATTAGCTCCCTATGACACATACACGTAGATGTACTTACACACACCCATTAATTTCAGTAAATTGTATAATAAGAGACGACTGACGATGATACTCGATCTAATTAAGCTTTGAAAGTTGGCGGAACAGTTCGAAATCTACCTCGCGTTACCTTTAATTATCAAGTTGGCGAATTAGGGTAAGAGGAAAGCCTTAAGGTGCATTTTGCTCTTAGTCAAACGTTGCTAAGAGAGAACTGATGGGAAAGAGCTTCGCTTAGCTTTATATGTGTAAGGAATATTCAATATAAAACGTACGAAGATAGAAATTTACTAAGAGATGAATTAGGTTGTATATTTTAGCGTGAAACATACGTTGAAAAGGAAAAGACCCCAATTTAAGAATAAGCTTGAATTATATCTCATTAAAAAAGAATTGCACGATATTAACGATCTCTAAAAACGGTGTGCATCTTGACTATTTCTATTTATGTAATAGGTAATTAATCGATTTTCTAATAGACTATTATTTTTGACTATTTCTATTATTAGCTACATTTTAATAACATAGTGACTATTTTATTTCCAATGTTATCACATTGCAAAACATGTAATTACACTTTTGACAATTCTCACTTTTTATTTGCTATTTTTGACATTTTATGGTTTTTTTGAAAAAATATTCTCTTGATCGTTATTTTAAAGAAATGATATGTTCATTATAACTTACATTACAATATTACATTACATTATTTATTTTATTTAATGTAATAGAATCACAACATATTGCGTTATTTTCTACTTACATATCTTACTTATTGCTTTTTATCAATCAAAACTAAATGTTGATATTCGTTTTTGGGCCATATCATGGAGGAATACACATAGACAGACAGACAGACAACTTGGGTTGTCGACTACAGCGGGCGAGCCCGTCACCTCAGGAAGTTTTAACGATTAGTCGTTCTTTCTCCTTGGAAGTGAACGTAGAAGACTTGGGGACAAAACAGTCCACCGTCTAGCTAGGCCACAAGCCCGTAAGAGGCCAACGCCTTAACCGCGAGATAGTCAGGAATGTTACCTGGCGGGCCGACACTCACGCCCTTACTTCCAATTGTGACCAGATTACTCCGGTCTCTCGATTGGTTACGAGTTCGAGGTCGCTTGCGCGGTCCTCTCCCTTACGAAGAGTGCTACCCGGACTCGCACTTCATGCGTGGAGGCCGTCAGATAGGTGTTGACCCGTGACCAACCCTGAACAGAATGGGTCTTCGTGTCCAACTCAGCAAGGGCCCATTAACTCCCAAACTGATGCGTTCACAATACTTTCCCTCCTGGTCGGTTGATAGGCCGGGAAAGTAATAAAGGAATACACCAAATACGAATAATACAAAGCTTTTTTCAGTGATGCCAGCTTACACAGATATTAAACAATGCTGCCAACCATCCGATAGATTAGAGTGTAACGAAGCGAAGATGCCTCCCTGGCGTTCGCTGCCCGATACGATCTTCTTTTTTCCCGTATTTGACATTCCTTTAAACCGCGCTGAAAATCGCGCGCTGCTTCGTTCTCCCTGTCATTTCTTTACAAAAGAGTCACCTGTTATGTAACGGGGATTCAATTTAGATAGAGGGTTAGCAATTGTACCCATTGAGTTTATCGTCCTACCTTCATACCTCGCTGAGTAACAAAGCTACGGTTGACCCGGATGCGGGAGGGGTGGGGGGGGGGGGGGGGGAGGGGGCAAAAATGTGGAGGTAAAGGTAGATGGGGGTGGTGTAAGAGTGAGGGAGAGTTCGAGCGGAAAGCGCGTTAACACAGATTAGTCAAAAAGCGTATACAACTATACCAGAAGCGTCGCAGTTATTCACTCCACAATTATACTTTCAAAGAGATGAGGAGTGTTCTGGATCGCAGGACGCTAACCATGGTGTATTTTACATTATGTGAAACCCTTATTAACTGGTATAATTGGGTGGGGTGGGTGCTGCAAAACCCTCCTGACGCCACTTCTAACAGCGCAAAAACGTATTTTAAAAATCATGCATCGCCAACCATATCAATATTCTTCTAATGAACTCTAGAGAGGCTCAAGTTTTGGATGCTAGGTTATTATTTATTAAAACTGCACTTCGTTGGGTTTTCGTGGCCAAACAAAATAAATATTTTATTATTACGCACACGAAACCCACTAGACAACTCCTGAGTGATAATTTGAATGTACCTAGGATGAAGACGACTTTCGGACAGCGACACTACTCTTTCATAGCTACAAGACTTTATAATAAATTAAGCAGTGACATAAAAATCAGCCCCAATTGTCATTTGTTTAAAAGCAATATAAATAAATAGCTGTTGCAAGAAGAGCGTTTATCTATCCATGCCATGATCGATGTAGTAGAATAAGTTGAAGTTGACTTAACATATATTGTGTTTATATGTATGTATTCTAATGTATATTCTATTGTGTTTATATGTGTATTCTAATGTATTGAGTAATTCTATTTCCTATAAAATATTGTATTTTTTATTATTATATATATTTATTATTATTACCTATATTTTTAAATTATTATTATTATTATGTTTGGTTGGTTCATCGACCCTCGTTTTAAATGAAAAATATAAATTGCTTGTACTGGGACGGGTATATCCCAGTTGGGCAGCACTAACACATGGGTGCGTAAATGGGTAACAGTATTTACTTTATGAGCCCAAAACTAGTATTCAACTATATGTTCCTCTATAAGAATATTTAAAAGATTGAAACAAGCAGACAGATAACAAGCAGAATCTGATACCAGGCCTTTTACTTTACGATTTCAGAATCTTTTAATATATTGATAATTGCTTGGGAGTATGTTGATGCATTGGCAGTGTCAAGAAAGTTAACACTTAATAAAAGCAGTAGTTTTTTATATTTAAAAAAAATAATTTAAATCGTTAGGTCATGTTTATTGGTCATATTATCAACAATTATGAATTCATATCAAAATAAGTAAATTTATCGTTTTAAGTGTTTAAAACAAAAGACTTTTCCCTTTTACTGCATATAATTTCCCTTTTATTGCATAAATGGTTAAAGAGATAAGACACTCACAAATAAGACACTCACAAGAAGACACTCACAAATAACGGTAATATAGTCAAATTGGCATGCAAATCTATGCATACATATGCAGTAAAAATATAACCCTTCTTTTGGCAATCAGGAAATAAATCATATCACTCGGTACTAACCGAACCACACTCATAATTTCATCACAAGTAAATTTTACCGCCCAACGAAGTGGGCACGGGTCAGCTAGTCAATAATATAACATTAAAATTATCTGTGAGCGCACTCATTAGTAATCTTTTCGCATCTATTATCAATATTTATTTTTATTTATTTTATTTTAATAATTTACAATAACTTTATATATGTCATATACACACCATTAACATAATATTAATATGGTTGAGTTGGGAGAGATTGAGCACATCCTATGGTGAAAATGTTTATCCGCATTCCTAACTAGGTCAGAGACCCGTATCTAGGGATGCTGATTTTTGTTTAATTGTATCGACGAGCTGACTCTTTTAATATTATGAACTTTCGTTGCATTGCATAATACATAAGAATATATACATAATATATCATACATATACATACACACATACATAAATATATATATATATATATATATATATATATATATATATATATATATATATATATATATATATATATATATATATATATATATATATATATATATATATATATATATATATATATATATATATATATATATATATATATATATATATATATATATATATATATATATATATATATATATATATATATATATATATATATATATATATATATATATATATATATATATATATATATATATATATATATATATATATATATATATATATATATATATATATATATATATATATATATATATATATATATATATATATATATACATACATACATACATACATACATACATACATACATACATACATACATACATACATACATACATACATACATACATACATATATATATATATATATATATATATGTATGTATGTATGTATGTGTATATATATATATATATATATATATATATATATATATATATATATATATATATATATATATATATATATATATATATATATATATATATATATATATATATATATATATATATATATATATATATATATATATATATATATATATATATATATATATATATATATATATATATATATATATATGTATATATATACATAAGCAAATAATACACAACATTTGATATTAGTTAGTAATATATAATTTAATAAAACAACTTAAATTATTAGCGAGAGCAATTGAGACCCAGCATACAATGGACCCCTTTCAAGCAGGTACTTCTTTATAAGTATTTTGAATGAATTTAAGTTGTTTGCATTCTAATAACTCTCATTTAAATTATTATAAAATCTCGGCGCAAGGAAGTAAAAATGCCTTTGGGCAAATGAAGACTTTACAATCAGAATATTATAATTTGACCCAGTAGCTTGCCTTGTGTTTTTAATTTGTTGGCTTTTTGTCTGCTGATTCTGTGAAACTGAATTAATAATTGTTTTATAAATATTTGTATTTGTAAGTACTCCATATTCTGTATAGAGTTTCGCTGAGGGGTATCTAGGGGTTTTTTTATTGATGACCTTCAGAATCAGCTTCTGCGCATTGATCAAAGGAAGAAGCACTTGTTTGGTGCAACCACCCCATGCGATTGTGCCATAGGACCACATTCTTTGGCACAACGCCATATACACAGTTTTTGAGAAGGGGCTTTGATAAAATATTTCGAAGCTCTCTAAACACGTAGGCGAGTTTCCTTGTTCTTGTGGCTAGGTTGCTTACATGTTGCTTCCATGTCAATGTTGCATCCATAGTGACACCCAGATACTTATATTCCCTAGTTCTTTCAAATGTTTGACAATTGCAGATGTCAGATCTAGAGCAAAAAGTTGAGTGCATTGTTAGTTTGTTTTCGGTTTCTGAATTATTTATTGTTGCCTTGTGAAATTGTATAACTTTTGTCTTAGAAATATTCAAAGTGAGAATACGGTTGTCGAGCCACTGCTTCGTCAGATTTAGGTTCGATTGAGCTTTGCGGTATGCATCTTCCCAATTGTTAGCAGGCGTAAGTAACACGGTGTCATCCGCGAACGCCACTATTTTTCCTTTTATTGGTAGATCACATAAATCATTTATATATATTAGGAACAATACGGGTCCCAAGACGCTACCTTGGGGAACACCGAAAGATACATTAAGTGTCGCGCTTTGTAGATCATGTATCGACGTTGTTTGCGTCCTTCCCTTAAGGTAGCTTTTGAACCACTGCAATGCTGGGTCATTTATTCCATAATGTTCCAGTTTTTTGATTAATATAATATGTGACACCGTGTCGAAAGTCTTCGATAAATCTAAAAATGTCGCTAAAACTTTACTACCCTTGTCGAGATATAATATAGGATAAAGTGCAAAATTGTAAATTACTCGTAGAATTTTGCTTGAATATGTAGCTAAGATACAGGTGGAATGCTCTCTAGATAATTTGAGACCGGGTATCCTCACTCTGAATTCGAAATGTTTTCGAATTTTCTCCTTTTTTGAGATAGACCCTTCCTCCTTTACACCAACAAAAGGCAAAATACTGTTCCCTCGCGAATTTTTTGTTTGCATAATAGGTATTTAGTTCGCTTTGTTAAGTGCTCCGAGATAAATACAGGCTTCGACATTCCCTGGATGTTAAGGAGGGATGTGCTCAATCTGTCCTTCACATCTTTACATTTCAAGTTAAATGATTTTACGGAGTTTATGGATACGTCACGATGATACTGGGAGGAGAATTTAATTATTATGGGTTTTCCATTTTTATGATGATGGTTTGCTGATTTCCTGCATATTGAGACAATTTCCTTCTCGTCGATAGTACTTTTAATTACTTCTTTTATCTCATGAAATCGCCGTGGTAGATCTTCCTTTGGCTGCTCTGGCAAACCGCGAATCTCGACTTCCGTTATGATATCGTTATATTCGATTTGGTCTATTTTTTCCTCCAGGAAGGACACTCTCTGTGTCAGGATCTTGTTTCTTTCTTTAAGACACACATACAGAGTTTAATCTGTGGCGCAACCTCACCGACGAAAAGGACAGTAATTCTCAGCTATTGTGTAGTCAACAATTCCATATCGCCCGTCGAGATATATCTATAATGTCATTTCGAGAGTTTTTTCACTTTCCATGGACCGGCGTTCGTGCCATTAAGGAGGGTATTTTATGAAAAGAACGTGATATTGCTAAGGAATAGCAACGACTTTGCTAGACGTGTTGTCGTCTTTTATTTAGAGGTAGCCTTGATTATAAGGTCTAACATAACTTGTTACTAATATTCCTAGGGAAGCTTCTATATAAGGAATAGATGACATTTGAGAAAAAAAAATTATTTAAATAATTGTTTTTGAAAAAAAATTGGCAACAATAATTGTTTTTGAAAAAAAATAGGCAAAAATATACCTGCCTAATATGTTTGATATTTTGAACAGCTTTTGTCAGGTAACCATACCGAAATTATTTATACTTTCAGAGATATTTTTATTCAAAGTTAGCTGTGACAAAATCAGCTCTTTAATGCTTATTTACATCGCCATCTTGAATGCCCGGCGGTAGGGGGATTCATAGTTCCGGACCGTAGGTAGCCGGGCGCGCGAAGGCGATGTAAATCTGTACTATCCATACTAATATTATCAAGAGGTAAAGTCTGTGAGTTTGTGAGGTTATAGGGAGTAATATCTGGATCTACTAAACCGATTTTGAAAATTCTTTTACCAATAGCCACGTTATTTGAGTGTCATAGGCTATATATTAATCCGAAAAACTAAAAGACTTTTTCGTGGTAGTCCGATTTGCAAAGTAAGTCGGAAAAAAAACGGTCAATGAAAACGTTTCTTACGAACGCTGCCTTAACGATGAGAGATATATGATTGAGTTCTAGAGAAAAGTTGTAGAGATTGATAATGCCTACAAAAAATTCAGCTACAGCATATGTCTAACTTTTATTTTTAAGTCACAAAAAATAGTTTTTTAAATTAAAAAATAATTTAAATCGTTAGGTCATGTTTATTGATGATATTATCAACAATTATGAATCAAAATAAGTAAATTTATCGTCTAAACTTTTCCCTTTTACTGCATATGATTTCCTTTTTACTGCATAAATGGTTAAAGGACATAATACGACATAGGTATGGAACAGCGACCGTATCTCCGGGTTGGAACTCCTGAAAGCGAATTTTGCAGAATTTCAACCCTGATGGCTAGATCTTCCATGATGTTGAGAAAGGCAACATCTGAATAATTAAGGAGAGGGAGGAGAACAGATAGACAGATTGTGATTTGGCTTTCCTTGTTGAGAAAATTCTTAAGTTTCTTTATTTCATGAAAGCGGCCAAAGAAATTAACAACATTTGATAGGTGTGCATTCTCAAGTGAGCTATTTTATCGATACCTCACTCTTCATTATTCTTCTACATACACTCTTCAATTGATTTCTCCTGCAATAAATGGTTCTCGTGCAGTTAGGGCTAGTGCCCTGATCGTTAACCTGGATAATAAAATTCTTTAGTGCTCGAAAGCGACCAATGAATGTGTTACCTCCGATCTCCTCGATGTGCTAGTAGTAATAGTAGTAAACAGAGTGGGGGGCTTGTTTCCAGCCCTTGATGTCACCTGTATCTATAAGATCTTTTGTAACTACCCACTTTGTGGTTGGGTCAGTGGTCAGCTAGTAGCCCTGTACTGCTTACCAGTCCAAGCAGATCACTGACCTCTAAGTTCGCTGGGTTCGCTGGGCAGATCGCTGGGTTCGAGAAAGGCTCGTCCCAGTAAACTGTGTCTTTTAGCGGCGAGGCCTGGGCAGCGACCAACGATGTGTATGCTGTCTTCAGGTTCTTCGCCACATATTCGGCATTCCATGCTCTCGGTCAAGCCAAGGTTGAATAGATGTGCTCTAATGGTCGTGTGTCCGCTGAGGAGGACGATAGTGGTTCTAAGGTTCTTCTTGCTCAAGTCAAGTAGGGTCTTGGTTTTCTTTTGTGGTGGTTACTCCATCGTGGCTTTTGCCTGGCGACATCCATGGCTCTGTTTCCAGAATGCCTGATGTTCCTGCTCCAAACAGTCCCTGATGATTTTCTTACCTGTAGCGAAGGGAACCCCAACAACTGGCTCCACCGGCCATTTTAGTATGCCTAGTTTTGCCAATCTGTCGGCATCTTCGTTGCCGGGTATGCCTTGATGACCCGGTATCCATATTAGGGTGATTTTGTTGGCTTTTCCCAATTTGTTGAGTTCTTGCATGCAGTTCTCAGTGCACCACAGAAGAATCTGTGGTGGCTTTAGCCAGAGCGTCCAGCTCTGCTCTGCTGTCAGAGCAGATGAGGATTTTCTATTTTTTACCTCAAGTCGACTTTGGAGTTTTATGCATTCCAATATGGCCAACACCCCTGCTTGGAAAACCGTGGTATATTGTCCAAGATGGATGCTGATTGGGGGATGCTGATTCTGTGGTTGTCCTCGATGTGCTGCTTTCACGAAAAATTGTGGTCAAGGAATACACTGTACAATCGCCATTTACATAGATATTTTCGTCGCTTACTTGTGTATAAGCTATAATAGACAAAACAGCAAACGAAGCAAGTTTATTGAAACACTAAAAATCTAAATTTAAGACTGTTTCGTTTTTCCAACAAATTTTTCACCGCCCACAGAGCAGTGATTTCTTTATCTTCAACAACTGCTTATTTGTTGAATCGCCAGTAAAGATAAACTATAAACGATCATACTGCTTTCTATTATAGCAGTTCAATGTGAGAAAAGTTATAGATAGGCCTATAAAGTGTAGTTTATCAATAAAAATATTATGTATTTATTATTACAAGCTTTTATTTACATTGCAATGTTCGTTAGTATGTTGTTTGTTTAGTTGAAATATTGCAAGCTGAATTAGAACTACTTCCTCTTATCTTATGAGATTGAACAGTTATATATTGGTTCAGTTCCGATGACAATGCATTTTTATGGCATTATCTAATTCTACAACTAGAGCTGACAACTATAACGGACGAACCCATCACCTCAGGAAGTTTTAACGAAAGTCATCGTTCTGTCTCCCGTGAGGTGAGCGCAGAAGACTTGGGACGAAAAACAATCCACAGTCTAGATACGCCACCTGCCCATCAGAGGCCAACGCCTTACGGCGAGGCACCGCGAAGGTACCCAGCGGGCAGTCTCGCCCCATGACTACCAGTTTCAAAGGATATCTCCGTCTGGAATTAACCTTCAGGATACCTCCTACCTCCTGATCGGTTACAGGATCGAGGTCCCTTGCACGGTTCTCTCCCTTACGAAGCGGTGATTCGGTGTTAACCGAATCTATCGCGGACCACGGCATCCTTTGCCCGGCTTATGCCCCCGGGATCGGGTGGCCGAATTCTCATTTCAAGATCAGTTACCATAAGGTTAACAACCACCCCCGCTCTATAGGAAACATTGCTGTTCCCAGATTCCCCCGTTTGTTAGTCCGAGTGTACAATCGATTGGCTGACGCCGCACGGAGCGCAACCAGGATCGGCTCCCGACGAGTATACTCTTCCACGGTCAACAGCACAGACACACAATTGTGTATACGCATTCAATTTTGATAGCCCGTTCCTAATTTCACCATGACGTAACTGCTGCACCCAGGGTTGCATGCTGCACACTTGGATGCTTCATTGCGTGTATATTTTCAGTAATGTAAATAATGAACCTTGCTAAGCCGGTGCCGATTAAAGTGTAGGTCAGATTTATTTCTGGTATTGTGTTGATGGAATGTTTATATGCATCTAAACATATTATATGCTTTAAATATTATCTCCGATATACTTTTATGAGCAAACATAATATAATTTATTTATTTTTAGGAAAACCAACAGCTAATTATAATTTAACAAAAAGAGGAGTAGGATAACAGAGAGCCAATTAAAGGTTTTCACGTTTAAGTAACGTTGTAGAAACATGTGTGACCTTTCAAATAAAGCTATCGATTAAAAATACATTAAAAATTATTCAACAATTAATGCTAAAGAATTCACTGTTGAGCCGCTGCATAGCTGGGTTAATACTCGTACAGAATAGATCAAAGTCAAAGCGTTTAATCAAATCATTGAAATTGTCACTTGTTCGCCACAGAAATGCATTTTGACTATAGTTGGAACAAGCATGAGGAACATGAAGAGCAGGGTTAAATCTATTGAGTTTGGAAGGAACACGGAGACTAATTTTATTTAGTAAGTAGCATTGTGAGTGATAAATTATTTATTAAATATAAAACAATAGAATTTGTACGATCAGGGTAGGCAGACGATATAGGCGAGCATAGCTGACTAGTGATAATGCAGTATGGAAACCGGTATCTGACGTGATCATCCTGCGCGTGTGAACGGCAAGTGAGCGGGGCAGCGACGAAAGCAAGGGTTACAAACATTTTTATACTGAGAAGGAATGAAGCGGGTGTATATAACACTATTTCTGGTGGATATAGCATGAGTACATCGTCATGAGTTCTTGGAGAAGCTATGTAAAGACTTTGCACTGTCCTTTTTTTGAAGGACAAGAATTCTCATCGAATTTGTTGCCATTCCCCTGAACATTAGGCCATATGACATCACGAAATTATGTCATACGACATACACATATTTAGCAGCCTTAAAGCCGCATACATTTATTATCTTTTTAAACGACTGCCCAAGAAAAATGGAAAGTAATGTGTTCAGGGTTCATCTATGTTTGTTTTCCGTTTCGTTATTGTACCATAACTGCTAAACGCTTGAATCGATTTAGAAGTGTGTGGTATTGTTAGAACCTTTAGGTCATCCCAAATGTCATAGGGTACATTAACTTTCCAAATATCAAGTCAATAGTTGTTTAAATGTCGAAATGTTGAAATGTCAATAAATTAATATAAATATATAGTGTTTAGTGTCGAACGAAAGGTTTGATTGACTACATTTCGGAAATATACATGTGTATATATATATGGATATTTCATAAAAAACCCGTAATGAAAGTAATTATAAATCCAATATTTCACTTATGAAATCGAAGACTATCGCGGTTGATAAACTTTATAAATAAGATAAAACGATTTTACCGCGTGAAGTTTGTAGTACCCGATGTTTCGGCGACGTTGCAGCCGCCGTTTTCCGATTGTCTACCCTGGACAAGGTCGGATGCAACGTCGCCGAGACGTCGGGTGCTACAAACTTCATGCGGTAAATTCGTTTTATCCTTTTTATAATACTTCTCTTTCTGTAAAGGGCGCTGCACTGTTTTTACCGAGTTCTTCTAGGTGATATGACTACTGCAATTTTTGCTCGATCTGTCAAAATAGGAATTTATCGAATGTGCTATCGAATAGCCTATCTTGTTATATTTTACCTGGTACAAATTTCCCAAAATAAACTTTCCGCTTATAAATTCCCGTCTCAGTGGGCAATAAATGAAGGCATTGTGTGTTTTCGGACGGAACGGCGCGATCGAGATATTTCTATGAAGTTTCCTTTTAAAAATAGTGGCATGTGTCACCTGCACTTACGACGTTTTTTTCTAGCTCAATCGCTTATGAATCGAGTAGGGAGGTCGAGATTTAATGTCCAATCCCGAAATTTCGGGATTTCATATAATCGATTTTCTTTGGACAACAGTTTTTTTTGTTGCTAAAGAAAATTTTGAGCGTTTCAGAAAAAAGTAAATGTTCTGGGTAATCATAATTATTTTATTTATCTCTGATTGTAAACCTGTTGTATACGTTATATTGTATTGTCGCGATCGAAGAAATTTGCTTACGTTGTCGCTACACTACAAAACGCTCAATAACCCTATTTCTCCCTCTTATCTCAAGGAGCAATTCCACCCTTTGGGAGGCCACGGTCTTCCTCTTCGATCAAGCCTGGATGACACTTTCGCAAATTCCGTTACATCATTCTTCTGTTTGCACGCACTTTTTTACGGTCCATTCTGGTCGTTTATGGAATGAGCTCCTTCCTCTATCAGGCACGCACCTTCGTTGCACACTAGCAAAAAGTTGTTAAAGAAACATTTATTTTCACAGTCCACGAACCAAATACCTCATCCTTTCCTCTTTATCCTTCTCCGGGCAACCTTAGCACAAGTTATTGACATATATTTCTATAATTTTATTTTTAATTTAACTTTATTACTTCTGTGTGTATTGTACATTGTATCGTTATAGCGATAAGTCCGCCATTTGTGCATAAATTGTCTTTTTTCTATAAAATATTCATTAAAACATGTTTTTATAGCACAATAAAGTTATTTTATTCTATTCTCTTGTACATTTGGAAAAAAAATATTGTTTTACCCTACTGCCCAAAAAAATAGGTGTAATGTTTTCACGGTTCATGTATGTTCGTACCTATTTATTTATTTATGTTTGTTTCTTTGTTTTTTTCCACCATAGCTTCACGTACTTTAACCGTTACGTATTGTTTAAAACTCTATGACATCCGGGCAACATAGTTAAGTTTTAAATAAGATACTTAAGTATAATTAAGATAGTTACGTTTAAATTAAGATATTTAAGGTATAATAAATAAGTTAAGTAGTAACTAGTGTAACGGTGTGTTCTAGCTGACTGACGATTTTTCAGCCCAGAGATAGAACACGCATTTCAAAACTATTTCCAGTAGTATCCGTCTGGTATTATAAATAAAGAGATAATTAGGACTGTATTGGATTTATGGGATAAATAGACGTTTCATAACGATGGAACAAATGCCTACAAATCACCAACCTTTCGACGGTCGATCAGTGCACCTGACGGAATGACGAGCTGCTTGGCTCCCACTCGATTCCACAAACTTCGACCGCTAAGATGCGGGACCGCACGCGCAATTCTCAAAACAGCACACACCAATTTACACAAGAATCAGCACACACCAATTTTCACGAGAGTTTTTCGACGATTTTGCGACAATGATGCGACGGCGGGTAGGATTCAACTCGAACGAACAAAAGCGATCGCACGGTGTTCACGACTCGCTTATATGTGTGTATGTGTGTGTCCTTAATGACGACGCGATACACACGTAATAATTTGTCGGCACTGCGGGATTTGGAATTAGGAGTTTGGTACAGGATTATACAACTAGGTTAGTTAAGATAACAATAAGTCTAACGGCCATTGTGCATTATTTTAATGCAAAATCAAAGTTAGTAGAAGCGTCCTGAAAGCCTATCTTACTGAAAGTTTATAAGATTTTTCTGCCTGAAAGATTATGCAGATGGCATAAAATAAATGAGTGGACAAAATAGCGTTTTTATCAATTGCATAGTTGAACATATTCCGTTAAAGCTAGTGAGTCTATCGGGAAATTTCAGTTGTCGAGTGTGTGCCCGTTTTGGGCGGAAAGCACGACACGTATAAATATACAGTTACGGTTGCGCAAAAAACTTTTGATTGAACAATATGTTGACCTAAAAATGTTTGGTTTCGATTCCCGGCCAAGCCTCCATTTTCCGTTGGGATAAAACTAACCGTATTGCATTTTAATTCTGTCGATCGAATGCAATAACAATATATACTTTATACATATTACAAGCACACATACATATAAACACCTCATATTAGGGTCGTTTGTAATATATTGTCGTTTGTGAAATTTCACAAAAAAGTGTAGAAACCAGCAAACAAACAAAACAACCAGACTTATTTTATTTTTAAATAAAAAAATAAGTATTCAAATACAATCATATTAACATTTTATTAGTCTAAAAATAATCAAGATAACATTTAAAAGTAATCCAAGTATTATAAAATAATATAAAAATAGTCCAAGAATAAAAAACTAGTAAAAATCATTTTATTCAAAAATCCATAAAATAATCTATAAAAATATTTTATTTACTAAATAAATTATAAATTTG